>JAVQJD010080141.1:0-71809 GCA_036023655.1 Nannoperca australis
TAATAAATTTGCAAAAGTTTCTACATTTCTGTTTTTTTCCTGTCAAGATGGGGTGCTGAGTGTACATTAATGAGAAATAAAATTTACTTTTTTGATTTTAGCAAATGGCTGCAATAAAACAAAGAGTGAAAAATGTAAAGGGGTCTGAATACTTTCCGTACCCACTGTATTTTCCAATTTAATGTTGAAATGGTCAATATGAGAATTTATCAACAGTCACGTAAAAGTAATTTGAAAATCTTCAGGGAGGTCTTGCAGCTGTGTGAGCAGTACAAGGAGCAACGATCTCTGAAGTCCTTAGGCGGGAAGTCTCCTGTGGATTTAATCTTGAGGTTAAGGCAAAGATTAGGTTTAAAAACAACTTTCAAGTTACGGCTCTGCTAGCTTATCCAAAAAGTGACAACACGACCCGATTCAGGGAGCCTCGTGAATGAAAGGCCAAAACAGAGAGAAAAAGATTCTGAGAGAAGAGGAGGGGCACAACTGACAAACACACATGTACAGGCAATCCATCTGACCAGTGGTACATGAGAGGGGAAGAGAGGAACCAGCACAGTGGGGATGTCGCACATCAACACTAACATGACTCAGCCTCATTTTGTCCCCTTAAGACTCTCTCCTCATTTTTTTTGAGTAACCTTTCCTCTTCTCCTTCTTTCGGTCCCTGATTCTCTGTTTTTCTCCTTCTCCATTCTTCAATACCCTTTATACCTCACATTTTTATTATATTCCCTTGTTTTCTTTTCACCACAGTGTCTGTCCTCCTTCCTCATGTGTCCATTTCCTCTCCCCCACCTCCCTCGACAAGCATCACCCTGTCCTTTTGCGTTTTCACCTATGTATCTGTTCTTTCTTCTCCCTTTCTGCTCTCTCTCTCTCACTTTTATCACCTCTCGTACTGTCTCTCTGCTGCTGCCAGTCTGCTGCTGTCTGTTTAGCTCCCTGAGGGGATGCAGAACAAGTGTTTTTGATTTGGAGTCAGTGCAAAGATGCATCAGACAGCGACAGCTGTGTGTCACACCAACATGCACGCACATACACACACACACATTTATGTGAGCCCAAGCAAGTACACCAACACATTTACATGGGCATCACCCGGATGCATGCGCACCTGCCTACACACAGGCGTGCACACACATTTACGGAGATGCATTCAGCTGACAGGTGCAGCCAACAACTTGTGAAGTGTTTTCTCCTTGTTCACAGAGGGAGGGCAGGAGAAGAGGAGAGTAAATGGTGAGGAGAAGGAGAAAGCGGAGAAGAGAGGAAGATTCCACCACAAAAGATGAAGAATAGCAGTGGAAAACCTTCACAATAGGCTCCATGCCTTGGATACAGTGTATAAATGATTGGAATTGTGTCTCACAAGAGTAAAAGAAGTGATGTTGTTTCCATGTCAAAGGTCATTAGAGGTTAAGTGTCTATTGATTTTTTCTGATTAAGGTCTGATAGTGTGTTCAATATGGCACTGTTTGGTCACTTTTATTGACCACAGAAGACATCTCACTAAAAGAGAAGTCATTATACTGATTACTGATTCCCAGTTTAAAATACAGTTCATTTGGTTTCAGGGGCCTTCATATAATGAAATACAGGTCACTTAAGCAATCTTACATGACATTTCACCTTCCAGTCAACATCCCCCCCCCACCCCAACCCCCCCACCCCAGTCACTAAAAAGATGTCCTACCATCCAGTGAGTTTACATTTTCAGCCCATAGTCCATTTATTAATGTTCAGGTAACTGAAAAGTTCAGGTTCTCTCTACACAGCTTAAGAAATGACTATAGAGTTAGCTCCATTGTTACAAAATGCCACCAGGAACTGAACATATATGGGTTATAAAGGTAAGATTTATTATTTGAATATTGTATTGGCTTGTACAGTGTGCCGGTGTGCCTGCTAAACTGGTAAAACAGAACACATTACTTATAGGACATATATTTCATGTATCATTGATGTGAAATTGTGAAAGTCTGAAGTACACCGATTAAATCATTGAAAAATGAAACCGTGAAACAAAAAGCTGAATTGGAAGTTGTGCTGTGCAAAAACAAAAGAGGAAGAAAAAAAGCATGGCCTTGAGCGAGACAAACACAGAGGATTTGCTTCAGTAATGCCTACTGCAGCACACTCTATTCCTGAGAAGCCATTATGAGTTACAAGGGTTTATGTGTTGGCATGCGCACTGCTGGCCTTGATCCCACTTTATGTGAATATATACAAATATATAAAAACAAAATAATACACACTCACAGAGATCAGTTTAGCACAGGCGAAACAGCACATCATTTTCAGATGCTTTCTGCTGTTCAAGCACGCTGTTCATGCCTCACCCTGAGGCCCACACCTTGAATTCAACAGGTTTTCTAAACCAACTGGAACCTCTTAAGGAGTCAGTGGACAGCTAGAGGAATAGAAGAAGGCCATTCACAACCAACGCAAGTGTCAGTCAAACTAAATATATACATAAAAACACACAGCAGCACACGCAAGATGTCGCCCACCAGTGTTGTGGCAAGTGAGGGTCTTGGGCCTAGTTACCCTGGTAGTATTTCTGGTTTGTGTTATTCTGTCAGGAAACAGACAAGGAGAAACGTATTAGACCTGCACCGCCAGAGCAGCCAAATGTCACACACATACACACATCAATATCTACACAGACATATACCTACACATTTCTCCACCCTGGCACAACCTGTGCATTCAGGCACACAGATATGTTCAAATTTACTTATACATACTCTCTCGGCCACATACATCTACTAGAGTTTAGAAAACGTACACACGTGTAACTACATGCACACACACGCAAACACACACACGCACACACAAGCTAATCATACCTTTGCCAGAGGCCTTTGGAAATGCCAGCAAATAGCTCCTCCGAACAACAAGGTGTTACATTTACTTACTTAAAATTCCACAAGTTAGAGACGGCTAGATGATGTTGAGAGCAGCAGAGAGAAAGGGGTAAAACGAAAGAAAATGAGAGGCGAGATGAGAAGATGTTAGAGAAAGAAGAGTAGAAAGAAGTAATAACATTAACACAGATTAACATACTTTGATCCAAAATTTAAGAGGGCTATTACAAGCTAATTTCACTCAACACACATTTGAATTCAAGCAGAATAGCACAATTGATAGCTTAATTAAATACTGGAGGGAGGGGGTGAAAAGGAGGTAGCAAATTGAATCAGTGAAAGAAGGATGGAAAAGGACGGAAAGCACAAGGAGAATTTGGTGGGTCTGTGCTAGTGACAGGGAAAAATAACGTACTTGTCTTTGTTGTGCTGTGTCCGAGCATGCTAATTCAGAGACACAAACTCTTTCTTTAGGGATTTAAAGTTGATCTAGGAAGTATTTTTGTGATTGACATCTCTGGTCTTCAAACAGGGTACATTACACTCTTGCACTAAGGGAGGATACTATGTTGATAAATTATCCACTTGGTCAATTTACTTTTTATGTGATGTGAACATTTAGTGCATGAAAATCATTCATGTTTACAACTGGTGAGTGACAGCTGGTGTCACACCCAGTCTACACCAGATGCATTTCAAACGTGTTTTCATTCATCTGTCTCACGTCTCTGAGGGAACATACTTTAATTTTAAAGACCAAAGCTGTTTAACCACATAATGGCTTGCGTTCACCCACCTCTACTACAAGTCTTGTTTGACATATGCACCTAACTACATTGATTGACTGCACAGCTATACTGTGGCTGAATGTGTTCAGTGTAGACACTGATGGTGGACCTCAGCTGCTGCTGGTGCAGACAAGGTGCTTTTATGCCAACATTTTTATTGACACATAGGTGTTGTAGCATTTCAACCTAAATCAAACTAATTATATAAAAAAATTCAACAGTCATCTGGTGTACAGTGATGTTTAGCAGGTTTCCATCAACAGTCATGTTCTGTCATTTGTGAAAGTAATTCCAAACAGTGTTTTGGTTTGCATTTACATTTCTGCAACACCCTTCAGAAAGCTGCAACACTCAACTTTCCAAAAGTAGAAAAAAAGATCTACTGTACATATCACCTTCCACAGCAAACATCTTACACACACACACACACACAAACACAAACACACTTTTAACCAGTTTTGAAATTGCTTAAGAAACAAAGGAAAATAGGAAAGAGGAAATAATGGAACTAATACCTGACTGAGATAGTGGGAACTGCCTCCTTAATATTAAGGAGAAGATCCTTTTTCTACCAAAGAGGTGTGATTTGTTACCTGCCTTTCCCTCCTTTATGCATGATTTAAACAGAAATGAGAGTGGGTGACTGTGTGTCTTTTGCCAGCTAACTGAACAACATGCAAACTTCTGTGTGTGTATATATGTAAATACACATACATACACACAGACATATTGTGTTTGATTCCCCCAATATGTGTGAGTATGTGATAGTGCTGTGCACTTAGCCTATAGTCAGCATCTCCTTACAATCAAAGAGAAAAAATCAGAAGCTGCATTGTCTGATTCTTCTTTCTGTCTCTCCCCTTATCCATCAATACATGGTCTTTAATCTTTCACCCAGGCTCTCTTTTTCCATCATTTTCCTTCATTTATCTCCATATCACAGATATGCTTTCTAACCATTTCCCACTCTTTTATCTGTATCCTCCCTCTCGTTTTCCTGTCTCCCCTTTCCTTCTTTTGTTATTTTACTTTGATCCATTCTTTTGAGTGCAAATGTTCAACTCCTTGTACTGTGTTACAGTGGTGGTTAGAGTACATTTCAGAGACAGAAACATATAGGAGAAAGAGAGAGAGAAAGAGAGAGCGAGGCCATTGCTGCTGATTTAGGACTTAGTAAAGGGAATGAATTGCTACTTCATTCTTACTCAAAGATGTAGCCTGACTGCCGACACATACCCCCCATGCATTTACCAGCACACACACACTCACACACGCACACACACACACACATACTGCACACTATGGATGGTTTAGAGGGCAGTAAAACGGCCAACGCTGCTCTGCAATCTGGTAAATGACCTAGCCATCAAAGCGGCACCACAGCTGAGAGCAGAGAGAGTAGGAGAGACCTGAAGCCTTCCAAGCAGAGGCAAACCATCGTAGCTTTGAAATTCTGACTTAATGGATTCAAGTTAAAGTTTAGTTGGATGTCAAACAGCAGAGATACAGCAGAATATAATCACTGAGCAAAAAAGTACAAACAAGTGCAAAATGTGTTCATGGGAAGATATTTGTGTTTTTATGTATTTTACAACTGTGCCAAAAAGGTACAAAAAACGTCTGATTACTTATAAGAAATTACTGTTAATGGCATACATCTCCTCTCTCTCTTATCTATATATATGTGTATGTCTTAACCTAAATAATATGACCAGAATCTGCATCATGATCTGATACAAACAAAGTTTCTTAAGCAAAATCAGAAGTGGAATCATAATTGATGAAATAGGTGATGCTGCAGCACATAAAAAGTGTCTTTGGAAAATTGTACATTGTGAGGACAGAAGATTCTGACAAGTCTTCCAAATTAAATGACAAAAGACATTGTCCATCGATGCGACACATTGAAGTGTTTTGATTCTGATTTTGATTCCTGACTTCCTCCTTGGCTCTTTCATATTTACTACAGTCGCTAGAGGGCTTTGTCACTAGGATGCAACATGTCATTTTGGGCTATTTACTGAAATGACTGATCCTGCCAAAATTATATGATCCAAAATTGCAAATTTGGGAGAAGAATGTAAAAATTTTAATTTTAATTTGTCTCTTGAAATCTCTATAGTTTCACTATTACACAGCAAGTGAGAGCATTTTACTTTATGTGTGTGTCTTCAGACGCATCTATGAAACACTTAAATCCTGTCCATGCTGAAGCCAGTCCAACAATAAGTCTTATTTTCAGTACTTTTATTGTTGCTATTCAGCGGAATTTCGGGAGCAGGAACACACCCCCATTACGTCAACCACGTCACTACGCCATTTCCGCATAAATACCCTATGTAAGCGTCCCTCATTCGCTCTCGATTACTGCGCATGGCAGCTGCTAGCGGCTACCAACCTCCAGCAACCAAAGCAGCTAGCACCGGCCAGGACAACGGCTGACCACCGACCACAGTCAGCTAGCACCGGCTGAGACGTCTGGCACCGGGATGCCAGGGCCCCAGCTACCAACCTCCACCGACAACATCCGCTAGCACCGGCCGGGACACCGGCACCGAGATGCCGCTCTGTCTGTCGTTTTTTTTTTTTTTTTACTATGCCACCTCAGCATCCTACTTAATTTAAATTATGGGCCACGGGTCCTCGCTAGCAGATCCCAAAGATCTTAAATCGGCTTCATCTCTTCTCCAGTAATGGGAGGCTTTTTGGGGGTTCGTCGTACCCAAGTGCCACGGCGGACGTCCCCACGAAGCATCCCCAAACCATCAGCAATATTCAAACATTTGACATGTACCTCTGTTCAATAAATCTTTAAATGTATCATATGGAGGGTGTGTTCCTTGCTAGTGAATACACATTTTTGTCCTTCTGGAGTTTGATGTAATGCACTTTTTGTTCTCCTTTCAAGCACAGCATGAGTTAGTGATGCACTCGAAGTAAAGGTTCTATGAAACACCTTATTCTGTTTACACACACACTGTGCTGAGAAGTGTCAGTGTGTGTTTCTGCACAGTTAAAAGAGGTGCTGAAAATGACTCATCCTTCTTAAAAGTGTAGTGTGACTGATGTTTGAGCGTGACTCTGGCACTAAGTCAAAGTGAGAGCACCAGTGTGCAATACTGACCTTTAACATTTAAAGTTTCTTATTTGCGCACTCTGAAACCCACCAAAGAACTGAGTCACCCAACATTAATTGTGTGTGCGTGTGCATGTGTGTGTGTGATGCAATTACCAACAACACATTAAGCTGTGGGGAACTGGCAGAGTCATGATATGCAACCTCATATGTTATGAAGGTGATGTGACAGATCTCAGTGCACACACACACACACACACACACACACACACACAGATGCATACAGATGCATACAAAGTACAATGTGTCACAGGACTGTCATAATATCCTGCTTGGATGTGCATCTCCTCACTGATGTGCCACTGAGTTAAGCTTTATATTTAGATCAAGTTGATTATTTTCCCATACAGTAATACTGAAAAAAAATATAAACGCAACACTTTTTTTTGCTCCAATTTTACATGAGCTGAACTCAAAGAGCTAAAACATTCAATTCATGGACAACAGCTCTGGTGGACATTCCTGCAGTCAGCATGCCAATTGCACGCTCCCTCAAAACTTACAACATCTGTGGCATCGTGCTGTGTGATAAAACTGCACATTTTAGAGTGGCCTTTCATTGTGACCAGCCTGAGGCACACCTGTGCAATAATCATGCTGTCTAATCAGCATCTTGATATGCCACACCTGTGAGGTGGATTGATTATCTCGGCAAAGGAGAAGTTCTCACTGACACGAATTTAGACAATTTTGTGAACAATATTTAAAAGAAATAGGCCTTTTGTGTACATAGAAAAAGTTTTAGCTTTTTGAGTTCAGCTCATGTAAAATTGGAGCAAAAACAAAGTGTTGCGTTTATATTTTTCTTCAGTGTAATTGGTGGTGTACAAAGGTGGAATGAATTGGGTAATCCCAACAACATTTTCATGTTACTGGACTTTACATGACAATAAACAAAAAGTTACA
This sequence comes from Nannoperca australis, assembly GCA_036023655.1. Classification (NCBI taxonomy): domain Eukaryota; kingdom Metazoa; phylum Chordata; class Actinopteri; order Centrarchiformes; family Percichthyidae; genus Nannoperca; species Nannoperca australis. The sequence continues at coordinate 7,698 of JAVQJD010080141.1, forward strand.
TGACACTACTGTACTGTGGTAGCCATATATCCTCCCTGGGCTTTTAGGCTGAAAGAAAACTTATTTTCTACAGTTAATGTAATGGGTGACTATGGGAATCTTTGTCCTGCCATGCATGATATGAGAAGATTGATACCACTTTTGTGTCTTCTCTGTAAATATGAAGCTGGAGCCAGCAACCAGCAAACTGTCTGCTTACATGCTTCACTTTGTAATATCGTATTATGATGGTCTTTTACTGTCTGTGCTTCTGAGTTATAATGATGTGATGTGTGTTGGCTGCTACTCTGGATGAAATTGCATTAGGCAACTGGGTTTTGCACCCATAATGGAGTGTTTCCTCCTGCTCCATGAAAGATGATGTAATTTCCCTTTTAATCTGAGCCATTTTGCTGTCTTCAGCCAGTAAAATTGCTTGCAGTTCCATGCAAGATTAACCCTTTGCAACACCCAGAACTTAAATCTCTCAAGGTCAAAACACATTATGCAAACACATACACATTATGTGTAGTGTAGTCAGTACAGAGCATTAGAGGTTTAGTTTATATATATTGTTGGTTATTTAATTGGTTAAAGTTGATTTCCCCCCCCCCCCCAATGCACTACAGTACATAAAACACTGCTGTAATATGTGAAGTTTCAACAATTGTAAAGCCCCTTTTCAAAAGAAATAGATAAACAAACCAAATCAATAAAAATGTGCAAACACCCTCTTGCGGACGTAAATGTATACAGTCCATGCTTACCAGCACACATTTATCATTTTGCATCCATTGTTCCATCCTCTCATCTCTAAAACCAGCAGCATTTAATTCCCAGCACTTCCCACTTTCTTTTATTTATTTATTTATTTTGCTAGTGTTACCCTGCTGTCAAGGCTGTATAACTCTGCATTATTACTCTAAGCCTTTCTCTCTACACTTCCTTATTGCTTACCCTAACACTGGAGCTCGCTTGTCCTCCAGCGAGGCTCCAATCGGTCTGCTGTATGGTGTTAAAGTCTTTTTTAATCTGTGCAAGTGAAGAAGGAAGATAATTGGAAACAATCGAGTAGAAAGTAAAAGGCACTGAGGCGAGCACGGTTAGGAGATGTCGGTGTGGGAAAATGTTGGCTTTTATCGCTGTGGGACGAAACAGTGATATCAGACATAATGATGCCTTCGAACACACATACCAATCGGAGTAATGATTATGCAGCTTATCAGTTTACTGTTTTTCAGAGAAGGCAATAACAAAGCTCGAACAATAATTAAGCAATTAGAAATCAAACTGTCAGGTTCAAACAGACTCGCTTTATCTCTTCCTCTCTGTCTCTCTCTCTCTCTCTCTCACAACACACACACACGGACACACAAAAACTCACACACATTTGTTTAACATTCCTTTTATTACAGAAAGGGCTTGTATTTTTTTCCTGCAATTTCAAGTTGCTACTAAGACTACAAAACCAGAACACAAGTTACTCAAAACTTTTACACTCTCTAAAACTATAAATGGCGTATTTGTTGAGGACTATTTTCATCTGCTGACTAATACACATTTGGTGAACTAGTGAGCAGTCACAGCAGCGGGACGGTGCATGTGGGATTCACTCACCATAAACAAAAGGTCTCCTGTTCATCGTAATGATGGAATATGTGGCTCATTGATGTGTTTTTTAGTAGTTGTTGGACAACAATAAAGCACAGAGGAATAAGATATATAATGCTTTGGATACACAGGAAGTGCTTGCTAGCAGGATTACTTCATTGTTGTTTTTGTCTTTACATGGGATTTGTTGATATTGAGACAATTGACAATTTGTTGAAAAAGAGCTTGACCAGCAGTAAGGTTTGCCTCGTGGGTGTGGAGTAAACATGGCAGGAACATTTAGGCCAAGGCAAAGATTTCAGGCCTGTGCTGACCTATGGTCAGTGCTCTCTTCCTCTACTTCCTTTGCTCTCTAGCTCACATGTCCACTTTATGTTTTGTGTAGTCCAGTAATTGCACTGATTATTACTACTGTTACAAGTGAAGATTATTTAAGTCTCCTCTCTGTTATTCTGTGCCTTTACCCAGAGCACTTAGTCTGTGTGGGTCTGCTACTAGCGACCAGATTAGACCAAAAGAACATGCAGAACCACTTATATATGTGCACACAAAAAATCACAAATGCACACACACGGGCACTTGCACTCATAGAAACAGGCCACATTCACTCACACACCACAAAGACATTTGAGACAAAGGTCATCTTTTTTGTTTTAAACATGTCTGAATGTCTGACGTTTGAGTAGTGGTTGTAACTGCATGTCTGTGCTTTACATTGAATTTGTTTTAAAGAGGTAAAATAGGGATGGTATGCTTGGTTTCGTGGCAGCAGAGGATGACTCACATTGTGCAAGTGAGTGTGTGTGAGTGTATGTATGTGTGTGTCCTTGCCAAGGTCTGAGCATGCTTTGCATAGAAAGAGAGCTAAGACAGCACTTGAAAGGGAACAAGAGAGACAACAAGCAAGTGAAAGAAAAAAAACGAGGAACAAGAAAGTGTTTGAAAGCTTTGTGACATGTCTGTCATTTTGCGAGGTCACTCTGGTCTGACAGATTAGGATGCAACATTGTCTGGGTGCAAGAGAGACCTACTAAACACAACATAGGCATTGGTCTGTGTTATAGCATATTGAAGCTACCTGATTATATATATATATATATTTTTTTTTTTTTTTATGTGTGTGTGTGTGTGTGTGTGATCTAATTAAGTTGCATGAAATTGTGTAATTTTTTAAATCAATTTCTTAGATCAGTCTTATGTGTACGTGCGATGTAGTTAAATAAATAGAAAATAAAATTGAGAGAAAAAAAAGGAATATGGTACATTTCAATTTTCAGCTCTGCCTTCTTGCAAGATCGATTCCGTCTCTGAGGAACAGTGACAAGTAGATAAAATTTCTTATCTCTCTTATATCTCTTTCCCTCTCTCCTGCACACACACACACACACACACAAACACACACACACACACACACACACACAGACACTTCTGTCCCAGAGTCATGACATTCAACCACTGAGCTAAAGGGATTTGTATTTGTATACTGTATCTCTGTATCCCCCCACCTATAATAAACAGAGACAAGGATGGAGAACCAGTAGTAAACACACACGCGTGCGCGCGCACACACACAAACACAGGATAACATACTGTATGTACACAGCAAACAACATAATATTGCCGTGCAACTGTGTTGTTATTGAATGGTTCCAATGTGCCCAACCATACAATATGAATATACACTGTATGTGTAACAACACCCTTTTGTCTCACCTTGTTTTACTTTATTTTTTATTAAATTGACTAACCCTAGATGGAAAAACGAAGTAATTTACAGTATTAGAGTTAACATTTCCTATCAGTTCAAACCATGATGGTAATAAACCATTTTGAGGTGTGCATTATTAGTTTTATTGTTTCTGTAAAATATATATTCTCTGTGTGTTCGTTTTCCTTTATTTTTATACTTGGACATGTGTTGTCCTCACAAGGATAGTAAGATGTTGAAAATGTTCCAAAGTAAGAAAAATCGTCTCACCTTTTAAAGATGATAATTTACACCAGTGTTTTCCTTGGCTTTGGCAGCACTTCAGGTGATGTCCTGTGCTCAATACAGGTACTGACCCAAAACACTGTAATAAAACAAGAATAAGCTCTGTAAAGCTAAAAGAAACACACACACACAAAAGCTTTTTTTGTTTAATCCATAACAGTTGTAATGAATTAAATGTACCATTGGCCAGATGGTGGTCTCAGCATAAAGGTCTTTATGTTTTCAGCATTAATGTTTTAACGAGTTGTGTATTATTAGTTTTATTGTTTCTGTGCCGGCAGAAAGGCCAAAATATCAAGCCATTTTTGAGATTGTATGATGTCATGTGCACTGTTGAATAGCCTTAGTGTACCACATTTCAAGTTGTTGAGAGATTTCACTCTCTAGGGAAAAAAAGGTACAAAGAGTTATGGTTACCATTGGTGGTGTGAGAATCATTATACTCCTCACACAGTAATACAAAAGTGTGTGTAAGAGTGTTTGAGTTTGTATGCATTACCTTGACTTAAAACAATTAGGAATCCACAATCAGGACTATTGATCTGCCTTGATCATCCCATGCTGTTCTCTGTTCATTCTAACTTGATAGAGTACTGAACACAAGAAAACAGGGGTGTCACACACACACACACACACAGATAGCTCATTGTGTATCTGCGATTCAGCCTTCCTGCTGTTCACAAACAAACTGGGAACAGCAAAGGTTGCAGTGAAGCACTTTTTACACTTTTTACAAGAGTTTTTATGTAGAAAACTAAGTGTTGACCACACACTCAGTGCATACACGTGGGTAATGAAGGACCTAATATTAGCATAAGCAAAGTGTTTTGCTCATTATGTCATCAGACGGCAATGTAAATAGTACATCCTTAAACATATTCTTTTATGGGCTGAATGTGCGGTCAGTATGAAAAACACATTATTTTCTGACTACAGGTTCATCTTGCGGTTGACAGCACCTGTTTCTCTGTGGCATACATGCTGTGTGCAAAGCGTCTTTCTCTTTTTCAAAGAGCTTTTAAACCTTTTGTTGTCCAATCTGAAAGAAAGCTTTGCAGTTGCATGTTGGCCCACATGTATACAGTATACACACACACACACACACACACACACACACACACACACACACTTTCTCTTGTTCTTTGAAGGATCCTCTGCTTAATCTAAGCAACTGTATCATGCCATCACAGCCCTTGATGTGGAAAGCAGGGCACCACTATAAAAGCCCAACTTTGTCAGATGAAACGCACACCACCGATACTGTTTAAACACAAGAGAAAGCCAAGCAGGGAAGAACAGGAAGGACGAGGAAGAGGAAAAGAACAATGGAAAGAGAAGGAGTAAGGGATGGAGAAAAGAGTGGGAGGCAGAGAGGCCTGAAGGGAAGGACGGCAGAGATAGAGAGGGGAAGAGGAGTGGAAAAACTCTAAGCAAGGGAGGGAGAAGGTGAATGCAAAAATGAGTTTGGGCACGACATAAAAGCAGACCATACGAGGTTAGTTATCTCCCAAAGCACCTGGTTAGAAGTGAGGAGCATAGAGCGAGAGAGGAGAGAAGAGAGAGATACTTTATAAGGGTGGAGGGAAAATATAGAGGTGTATGACTATGCGCTTAAAGACAGATAGCAGTCATTCATTCATTCACTTACCTTTAGACAGAGGATTGCATAGAGCAAAATGATAAATAGCTAAGACAAGCCTAGAAAAATAACTATTATTGTCTTTTAGATTTTAGAGTAATTTACATTAATGAATGAATATAAAAAGGGAGACTCTCTGTACTCTCTCTATCGAGACTCTCTGACACCTTTTTTCTCAGCTTGGACATTTGAATATTAGTAGGCTGGAGAAGAGATAAAGCAAAACAAGAAGCACGAAAGTGCTCTACGCAAGACTTTGTGACAACTCATAGCTGAAACTTCTGTTAGTGAAAGTGAAGTGTGCATGCAAATTTTCAGGTGGAAAATATCGAAAGAAATGAACAACTAAAATAGACGGAAGTGGGTGTATCTGTAGCCAAAGAGATTAACAGAAGAAACTGCGTACAGTATGGAGAGAGCAACGGAGGAATGAAAGAGAGGTTAGGTTGGTATGTGACCATGAGATACAACATAGCGTCCAGCTATCTCTCTAAACACCTGGTAAAGAGGCATAAATAATGTAAAGCTGACAGCACAGAATATATATTGGACTTCTAATACGTATAAGCTCAAAGGGGAGGAGAAATGAGGGGATGCGTGTGTGTATGGTGTGTGTGTCTGTATGTGTGTCTGCAGAATCTTTTCCCCCAAGAAGAACATCTCTTTTAAAACCAAAAGATTCACAGGCAAATATAAGTTATAAGTTATTTGTAAAATCAGCACACATCTGACAGCAACTTTTACTAAGTGGTAAGTAGCATGAATGTAAACACTAATCACTAATAGTAAGAGTGTAACGTGAGGATCTTGCAGATACTACTGCCCTTTTCCAAGTCTTGGCTTTCCAATTGTTACTGGTTATAGAGATTTTTACGTTTTCCATAAAGAAGAAATGTCTTTCGGTTAAAACAAACACACTCTACTCTGTCTTCAGAACAGTTTGTCTTTTCTAATTGATGCTAAATGTATATTTTGTTTGATTCCCCTATTTTATATTTGGTTTGGACCTTCTCTCCGATGCTCTTTTGCCAGCCAACTGAAAGAGGGATCCCACAGTGTGAGCCAAATATGTGCCCTCTTAAAGATTACTTAAAGGACAGAGTATCTCATTGACACAAATGAAGGGGAGAAGATGAGTGAGGAACAGAGGCGTTATTGAGGTTTTGTACCTCTAGAAGGCACACTAAACAAAATCAAACAGAATCTTTATACAATATGTCTAGATAAGTGACTTGCCTTGTCGTCAGCTGCTGTGGAGATAAATAACTGCTGAAATGAAGTGGATATCAGGTATTTATGATCATACACTGCTGTTAAAATGTTAAATACTCCATTAATTTAGCTTGGCACGTCCACAAAGTTGGGACTCTAACCAAGACACAGATTAAAAAAAGAAAAAAAGAATAAAGCTTAAAATTTAAGCAGACCAGAGGACGACTATCTTGGGTTATAGTCACAGAGTCAAGCTCCAAAACACTGGATTCTACACTTTCCACAATGCTTCTGTTACTAGACTCTCTCTGACTGGGGAATACCACTGTCTTTGAAAGTTCAAGCCCCTGGTTTGGGACACAGGCTTTTTGTCAACAATCTGTGGTTACCATAATAGTAGCTGATAACCCAGAGGATCAGGGTAATTTTCTCAGACTTGACAAAGTTCTACCAGAGCCACAGAGGACATTATACAACTGTTTTCACTGGCTGAGTAGTGCTCCCCATGTTGAGTAAACTGACCTTTATGTGTCAAATTGGTGGAGTTCCCCTTAAACTCCCTGCTGATTTCTAAATATATCATGCCTCAACACACACACACATGCTTATGTGCACACACACGCGCACACACACACACACACAGAGTGACAGTGCTGTTCTTCAGTGAACAGTGCATTGTGCCCTAATGCTGGACAAATATTTGTTTCGAAATTTAGCTTTCTCACTCTGCGAGTGAATAATGGATTCCCTACTGAAAATGTGATGCAACATCCAGCGTGATGAAGGGTGAAATGTGTGAAACACTAAGTGCGCATAAATCCATAATGAATCATCAGTGTACTTAGACCAAAAACAAAAACTGCGAGAGAAAGAGGTAGATAGAGAAAGCCGTACATGGCGAAGGAGAGAGGGGCAGCAAGGAGCAGATACCAAGAGTAAGGCAGTGAGAGGGAGGCAGGCTGAAGAGAGAGTTAAAAGAGTAAGGAAAGATAGGAAAGAGCAAAGAAAAGCTAAAAGCAAAGGGAGAGGCACAAATGCAGAGACAGGAAAGCAAAGAAAGGGAAAAGGAAATCAAAGGGGAGGCATAGGGAGGAAGAGAGAGGGCTAGGTAAATAGAGGTGGTATTGTGTTTGCAATAAGGAATGAGCAGGGCTGCAGTGTAATTAATCACTGAGAATAATGATTTAGACAAGTTATCCTTTCCTCCTCTTGGCAATGTGGATGCATAATCACACACAAACACACACACACACACACACACACACACACACACACACACACACACACACACAATTCCATTCAACATACCCGCAGAGACTCCACCCCTGAATGGACTATATATGGAAACAAACAGGTGTGTCCGATAAAGAAAATAATGAGAGGCAGTTTTAACATGATGACATACAAATCTATAGAGTACTGAAGATTTGGTAATTAACCCCCAACCTTTTCTCAAGCGTCTCTCTCTTTCTTTCTGTAGATAGACAGATAGAGGCTGGGATGGTTCACTTGTTCCCAAGCTGACATGGCTAATTGAATACAGAATCAACACTTCTCCGCATTGCTTACACGCTACACATGCTAAGTACCTCCATTAGAGAGAGAGAGAGAGAAACAGAGAGAGAGAGAAAGAGAGAGGTGGGGAGAGTGAGGGTTGAAGGTATAGATATTGTAAAATGAGAGGAAGACTAAAAGACTAAATACTAAAAGACTAAAAATGCTTTCATAATATTTTGGCTTTATTCATGTTCATGTTTCATTATGCATATATTTAAAAAATGCATAAAATGGATGGAAACAAACTTCAGCGTTTCCAGTGTTTCCTTTGCACAAGTGATAATCAAAAAGGTTTTTCAGTATCTTCTGCAGTCACTGGATACTTTTGGGTAACTTTCTCAACAATTGAAATAAACATTTTTTTACTTGAACACTTGATGTTGACACACGCTGGTGGCGTATGATACATGCCCACACCAATTGTTTTGTATGTGAGCCTGAACACCAGTGGAATCTTGACACGCTTTATCATAGGCTGACACCCCTGTCCTACTTCCCAACGCTGACATGCATCAACTTTTCAAAAAGGCTGCAATTTTATCGTATTCACTCCCTGAATCTGCACTTCCTGGCTACCGTATCTTAACTACTTTGGCTGTAATTTACACACGCCAAATACCATGATGAAACGTTTACCCTAGATGTGTCTTTACTAGACACAACTCTAAAGACTTTGAGCTACTCTGCAGTTTTAAGATCAGTGTGAAACATGGGTTGATATTTGGATCCTGAGCTGTAGCTTACCATGAATTTGATGCTTTTTCAGACTGTAACAACCCTTACAGAGACACTAAAACTTACAGTTACAAGGCTTATTCTCCCCAGGATTTAGCAAGTCCGACCACCACCGCATTTCACTGCACATATGGAAAAAAATTAGTATGTGACCAATAAGTCTTCGAATCTTGATTTTGAATCTTTCACATCCTGGAGACACAGGGACACATGGGCATCCTGTTGGAATATTCTTTCTCACCAACTGTTCAGTAAAAATCCTGTATTCAATAATGTTTAGCCCTGCAGAGTTCAGTCTGCCAGCTCCTGAGAAAACATGTCTTGGTCTCTGGCTGGCAAGATGTCCAACTCTCGTCACCAGCCACTTGCTCACTTTGGCTTTCTGCCACTCTGTGCTGGGCAGGTAGTGCACAGTGGACTTGTATAAGCTAGTGAGCTGGGAGTTGCTGTCCATAATTTGAAATGTGCTGGCCTTGTTATGGTTTGTCTGAAAAAAACTGTGAGCTAAGAGCTGCACCGAGCTGCAGAGCTGTGTTGATTCTCAGTGGGATTGTCAGTACTAGCAAGTCTTTCACATTATAGGGAGACAATGATACAGTGTTAATATTAAAATTTCACATAATGCTACATCATGCATGATATTATGGACTTCCTGCAAATGCTTTAAATTGAATACCTTAATTTTCCCGGATGTCAGCCTTCAAAGAGGTGACATTCTTTACGATCAGAAGGCAGCAGCTCAGAGGCGCATTCTGTGCACAGTGCACTTTTTAATCAAGTGAGTATTGTTCTTTTAGGGGACTAGATGCAAATCTTCAGTAAAATAACAAATCTCAAGAGTCAAACTGAAATCTGTGGCCTCCACTCAACCTAAAGCCTTTTATTTAGAACTGATTTCATCTTGTGCACATATTTAAAGGTTAAAGTGAACACACTGTTTACATATACATGTAAGTGTGTTAGTGTGTGTGCATTAGTGCTTAAATGGATGTATATATGGGAGGGGTCTTGCATATGCATATTATGTGTGTGTCTGTTCCTTTGTGTGTATCTACACTCAGAGGGCAGATCCCAGACAGTATTGATAACCATATTGAGCAGATAATCATTAAACGGCTCATTATTGATCTCACCCAGATAATTGAATAATCACAAACACCTTTCTCAGTCTGATTCCCACCGTTCACTATCAACCTTTCACTTCATTTTCTCACTTTCAGTACATCTGTGCTACCACAGTAACTATTGACATTTTTCATGGAGAAAAATATGCACTTTTTTCTCCTCCCCACTCAAATTTAAATGGCTGTAATTCCAAATAGTGTGATCTTGTCTCTTTTATCTTTACTGTCATTACCTTATTTTAACCTTTACTGTTGTCCGTCTACCAATTTTGCCTTTGTTCTGTTTTTCTCCCATTTACTATTGCAATTTTACTCATCTTTTTCCTCCTCATTTGATCATATCCTTTTCATCTTTCTGAATTAACAAATTCAGGAATTTTAAGTTATTATGGTAGGGGGCAACTAAAATGTGTTTCTCATATTTTCCATCACACTTGAAGATGTTCCAAAACTTCCTACAAAACATTATGCAAGTGGGATACAAGATATCTGTCATGACAATAATTCTAAGTTCTTACATCTTTTTCAGTAATTGTATTGTTTCGGACATTGCCTCCATTATCCCAACAACAAGAGTTTTTTTTCTTTTTGTTTTAAGGTAAAACATGGACAATCCATTTAGGGCTCTATGTCATGTTCATTCCACTGTGAGTTGCACCATAAAATAATCACTGATTCCTTGTCTTCTGGCTCATATAATATTCAACAGTCTCTCTTCATATTTGAAGAACATTTAGAATCAATTTAATTATCATCAAAGGAAGAAAATAAAGTGAATTGCAGGTGAGTAATCCTTCTCTCTACCTCTTAAAAAACGTTGTTTTTCACTGAACGCAGACCACCACTGTAGGATTAGAGGATCGTAGGAGTGAGCAAAATGAAAAAATGCTATGTGTAATTCTGGCTGTCACGCCGATTCAACCTTCTGTCGTGTAGCCCGAATGACACTCAAACAAATACATGAAAAAACACTCAGACATGTACTGTATATGAACACCAATGCCAGCCATGTCTGTGTCTTTCTGTCTCTGCTGCTCAATAGAGAACACACATGCAGGTTGGTTAGAGTGGAGCTAAAAGCATGTTCATCTGAAGCAGCTGGAGGACGATGATAAGAACCGGCAGCTGAGTGAGAGAGAGGCTAAAGAGGCAATGTTTCTACCCGGGTGAGCTGACTTGGTGCCGGGATATGCTCACTAGGTGGACTTGCCTGTGTCTGGGTCTGTGCAGTTTTGCTCACCAATGTAATTTAAATATGCCACTAAATTAATGACATAACATTATTCTAACTGCTTGATGGTGTTATATCGAAAGAAAATAAAGAACCTAAAATAAAAGCTACAAAGGGACTGACAATAGAAAACTGGAATGAGAGAAATCCTGACCATCTTCCCATGTAAGAATATGGTGAGGCCTCCCAAGGAATATGAGAGTTCAATCCAGGATATTTTTTTGTTTGTGTGCCAGATAATAGTGTTATATAAACTAGCCTAACTAAACTGAATAAAAACTTTACTATTCAGCTTGAAGCTTCCATTAGCAGCAGTGCAATGTGAACACAATGCAGGCTGTGAAATCAAAGTGCTGCAATTGATTTTACTGCAAGCATCCTTCTCAGTTTATAATAGTGCCTGATGCCTGATGGTGGCATGGTAGCTTCCTGTAAAGAAAAATAGGTTTGGGAGTGAAAAATGGGGAGAGTGTAAAAATCAGCAGCAAGAATGAGAAGGTTGAGCGAAGACAGGAGATTGAACGAGAAAACGAGGGAAGGAAGAGGGGAGACGTGGGGGCTGCAGGGAGACCAGAGGGAGATCTGGATAAAACGATGGAGGGCTTGAGGGAAAAAGAGAAGAAAGGTTGGAGGGTTAGGGAGAGGAAGGGATGAAGGTTAGAGAGCAGAGGGGAGTGAAGAGATAAGAGGTAAAGGGGATCGAGGGGGAACAGGATTACCAAACCCCTGCTTGCATCTTACAGGCACATGGAAGAGCTTAACAAGAGGAACACAAACACACAAATGGAGGAAAAAAACATCTGACATTCACACTCACTAAAGCTGCAGTATCTGCAACTGCAAGTGCACCACTGCAACTTATGCAACAAATATCTGAAGTGAAGCAGGATATGGTGTCACACTACAGGAATGAGGGCTTACAGTGCAATGTTTAATCAAACTTACTTGATTATTGATTCCCAAATTGTTTGGTAAACTATAAGAAACAAATATGTTTGTTATCCAAATGGAGGGTTTATGGATAAAGGATGTTGTACAAATTGTAAAGCATTCTGGTTCAAATCAGAGACTTTGGGCCTTATAAATAAAATACAGTTGAAAACTGTTTATAATTTATGTAGAGTATTAGAGTGATACAGTATTTTTCTTCTTGGGAATGTGATGGAGAGAATGTAAGCTCTCCATCCACAAAGCTTTGACAATGTGTCATTTCTTTTTTTGTTGTTGTTTGTTATGCATAGTTTTGTCATTAAATTGGAGCATTGCTGACATATTGCCTTGCGTTATAATACTTATCAACTATACACACATCTTTGGGTGCCTTGATTATTACAGATTTATGGTTGTTTTTCCACTATTTAGTGTCAGGAAATTTCAAAATAAGCATCTTATTTGTATGGTATGTATCAAAAGTAAATTTTATGTACTATTACATCTCTATTAAAAAGTTCTCTAACACTCATCCTTAGGGAAACAAAACTCATGTACAGCGTATATGTGGTATACAGTATTTTAGCAGTAACACTAAGCAGTTACTAGCAGTACAGAAAGTGCACATTCCTGGTAGATTACTTTGTAACGTGAATGCTAATTTCTAGTGTTTACCTTGCTGTCGTTGTGACAATAGAAAAATAGTTGCCACAGTATTAATTTTCAGAGATGTAAAATCCTGTCTGTGCGTATTACAAACAATTGTGCAGTGTTATGGCCTCTGTTGAGTGTTTTAAGAGATTTTTTCAATCTCTACCTAGCAAATGCACCCCCTTTTGGTTTGCATCTCATAACAACAACGGACTGAAGTTGCCCGTAACACTGTGAGCATGACACCCCTTCATGTTGGACTTTTAGCTGAAAGGTCACTGTGATGTGGGTGGAGTGTGTTTACGTCATGTAGGAGTGCTGAACATAGTTCATGTCAAAGTGTAATGTGTCCGCAATGCTTACACGCATCATACATCAAAACACATACACATACAAAGAAGGAGATCTGGCAAGTGGTGAGAGCATATTAACACTGTGGGCACGTGCAGAGACCTACTCACACACATGCACCCTTGGGCCTCACTCTGTAATGATTTCCATGGTCAATAAAAAGGATTTGACTTGAAAGATTACTGACTCCAAAAATGTGTGTGTGTGTGTGTGTGTGAGAGTGTGAGTGTGAGCTGTCATTGCCTCTAGCAGTCAGTCATCAGGCACACTAAGCTTGATAAATGATGTGTGCGGTTGTGTCAATGATTATTTACATCAATGACAATGCAGCAAGTATAAGTCATGTTGTTTTTGTACTGTATGTGTCCATGCACACGCTTTAATGATTTGTTAATATGTGAGAGTTCAACTGTATACATTTGTTTGTTTGTGTGTGTGCGTGTGTCAGTGTTTGTTATTGAATGGGATGAGAGCAGTGTTCAATTGAGGTTTTGTGTGTGTGTGTGTGTGTGTGCATGTGTGTTTGTGAGTGATGAAGAATAGACCTGCAGCAGACTGATATGGATCAAAGCTAAGACCTCATTTATTTCCACCTCCCACCCTGACATTTGGCCTAAACTCCTACACCCCCCCCACACACACACACACATGCACATGCATGCATGCATGCACACAAATCTTGCACACACACCAACAAAAGCACACAAATCCATACACAGACACATATCTATGTGTATATGCACACACACACACACACACACTCAGAATCTCTATCTGTCAATACATCCATTAGATATAAGGACGTGGGAAAGCGGCAATAAGTCAATTTCTCTGAAAAGCCCATTTATTTATTTTCATGTGTGTGTATGGTCAGTCATGGCCCCATACATCATGCCAGTCATAGAAAGGTATAAACCAGTCTCACACCCTGTATGGGCCTTATCACACATCAATCTCAATCTCAAACCCTGACCCATTACCATTAAACAAAGGACCTTTTACAGTGAGCCAATCAAAACTTATCATCAGCAGAGTTGATGAGTGACGCATCCAATCAGAGTGAAAGCATAATATCAGGGTCAGTGAAAAATAGTACAGCTTTGAGAAAGCATGGATCATGAAAGAGTGTGTCTTTCTGTTCATGCATGTGTGTGTGTATGTGTGTCTCCTGCAGGCATGGTTTATCCAATCACTTGCCATCAGTGTTTCTGTCAGTCTGCCAAGAAAAGCCCTCAACGGTGCCATTGTCTTTATAGCTGGCCAAAGACAGGCACAGGCACAGGCACACACACATGCACGGACACACACACACAACTACAAACCATCTCCCCACTTTTTTTCTCAGAGTGAACAGCAAGAGGAACATTTGCTGCAAATGCATGATCCCACACAAACATGGTAACACATTCATATATCCGAAAAAACCTATAAAAAAAATAAGGCTATTATAATACTATAAATGGTGAGTTAAAACATCAATAACGTCTTTAAATAAAGTTATATTAGCCCGTAAGTTACCATTCAAAAGAGACCTAAAATAGATTTTAAATTTCCCTGCAGTTGTTACCTCATTTTAATCACCAGTGCCACATTTTCTATAATGCTGCTTGCACTGTATTCATGTGTGTGTAGCCCACAGTGGTTCTGGAACATCATGCCATGGTAGGCCCGGTGCTCCCTGCTGGACCATCACTGCTCATGGAGTAAAAAAAAAATCCTCTTTTTCTTGTTCTCCATTTTCCCCTCCATCTCTCTCTCCTCTCCGTAACACTACCCTAGAGGCACATTGGGTTGTATGTGTGTGGGAAGCATTTAGGAATGAAAGAGAGAAGTTGATTTGTGTGGCTGGGCAGCACTGCAGGCATGGCATATGTGGAATATCACACACACAAATAGAAGTGAACAGATGTGCTGATGACTGTTGTTTGACTACCCAGCTCCAGGGTACGTATACACCTTCCTAAAATAATCAGACTGCATATGTTGTGGCACACTTAATTAATAACTGTTAAGGGGTCTGAGTTTTTATTTAAGATCCAATTTTATCTCAGTCCTTTTGTTCATATATTTGTCTTTTTTCTATGTCAACTCTGAGTTTTGCAGATTTATATTTCTACATATTTATATCTATCTAGTCGTTACAGCTCCAAAAAATCTTTACCGGTTGTCCATTATGTTGGTGGTTATCATGATACCTGTCCTAGTTTATGAATGGTAGTTCCACTTTGTTTGTAGTAGTTTTGATATCTGCAATGCTGTTTGTAAATGAGTACTTTGGAGGAGCAAGCCACTCAACTGAAATACAGCCAGAGTGTGCTTTATTGACACCTGTGACTCTCCCGTATTAGCTTTTTCACACATATTAGAGCAGGGCACTTCATATATTTCTTTTTCTTTACAATATATAAAATGTAGTGACTATGTTTGCACATCTGCCCAACTTAATTAAGCCCCAGAAAAGATGTTATCAACCAGTGTAACTGAAACACTTGCATGGATGGACTTGGCATGAACATTGACTTTAACTAAAAAGATCTTTCAAGAGACTGGTCCATTGTGATGTGCCAACATATTAATATGTTTGATACTGATGAATGCATCACAAAGCATATTGTTTGCACTTCTATTGACTTTTCCTTCAGCTCTTCTTTTCAAGCTTCTTAATGTGGCAAAAGGTCACTAGACTATAGCATGTTAATATCCGTTTTTGTATTTGTAAAGCCAGAAGACAAATTTTCACACCATCTTTTCAAACACACTGAAACATTCTGTGCCCATAAATACTCCAAAAGGCCACTGGTCTGCAATATGTTCATTTTCTTCTGTCTTTGAGGCAGTTATTATAGCTTGACAAGCTCTCTCACTCATATTTAACAGCCCAGGAATAAAAGTATACTACCCATATTCCTAAAGGCTTAAAAATGCCGTTCTCAAAGTGGCACAACATAAATCAGCCAGGGGAGAGACAAAACTTTGGGAAAGAGGGAGTGAAAAGAAAGGGACAGAGTGGACCAGAACACAGTTTGGAAAAGGCATATAATTGTCTTGGTTAAGAATAGGCTTGAATTCAAACATACTCCTCAAAAAAAAACGTTTTAATATAATCTGCTGTTTCATCATCTCATGTAAACCAAAAATATTTTTATATTTAAAAAGAAATGATCTTGTCGTCATATTTGTTTCTGGTCTCCTCGCATTTATAGTAACAATTGAGATGTGACGATGAAGGCTTCAAAATTTTGTTTAGGTACCTTGAAAAAGCTTGAAAGGTGTTTAAATCTTACTACAAATTCCATTTAAAATAGTCCATTTCATAAACTGTTGACATTGTGATCTGCCATATACTACTTGCTGTAAATGAGGAAATATGTTCAAACTAGTTGGGTGAACTGACCCTTTATAGCCACCTCATTAATTTGTGTTTTATTAAAGGGAGCTGCGCTGTAAAGGTCAACCAGTTAAGCAAATTCACTGCAGTTCATAACTTTTATAACAGTGACACATTCCTATTGTTCTATGTAATTCAGCACACTAGATTTGAAAGGAAACAATGACTTTGACAGTAAAGTACCGAGTTTCAGCTTTAGGGACGTTTGGGGTCGTTCATGTTCATCCATATTGTTCACATCCAGATGTGCGAACATATTGTTATCTAGAACCAATGATGCACACACTGGAGGTTATTCTCTGTTCATGCTGTTCTCCTGCGCTTCACTCCCTTTTTATTTGTTTAGCGTGATATATCTACTATTCTCAGTCTCCTTTCTCTCCCTTTCCTTCCTTCATTAATTACACTGATTCTCGTCTCCTTCTATCTTTAAGACTAGGTCATTATTTACTATCCCAATCCCTCTACACCCTCTTCCTATCTTTATTTATTACACAGCCATTCCCTTGTATGCATGTTGCAGTCTCCTAATGTCTGTCTCTTTTTTATTCATCCTTTTCTTTGTGCTTGTCCCCTCTTTTAACCTCAAGTATCCTCCTCGCAACCTATATTCTTTCTTCCTCACCACCAAACTTGAACTTTTTACCCCAAATTTTCCTCTCTATTCTACCTCTCTGTCTCTCTCTCATGTGGAACAGTTTCTTTCACAGTAAGAGGATGTATACTTTATCAGAAGAGAGAGCCAATTGATGAAAATGTGTCAGAGATGGGGATCTTGGGAGGGCTGGTTTGTACACAAACATTGTAGTGCATGCATACCAAGTAAAAATGTATGAGAAATGTATGACAGAGGGGAGATAAAAGAAGGGGGAAAAGAGGAAGGATGATTCACAATGGGAACAGAATGAAAAGGGAGAGAAAGATGCATGAAGGATGTAAGAATGATTGAGAAGAGTAATAAAGAATGGCAGAATAGCACAGCATTTCTTCCTTTAGCCTCCCATTTTTTCTTTCCACTTGCTCTTATCCAACGTGTTACTTGTTGTCACTGGATTGTTGCTGACTATTGTGACTGTTCTGCTGCTGTATTGATTGTAAGTTGCTCTGGATGAGGGCATTAGCTAAAAGCTTGCAAATGTAAATTAAGAGGGAAGAAATAGGAAGACAGGGCAGCATCTCGTAAACTGAGAAGCAGAGCATTATTTGAATAAAAAGCTCAAAATGGCCACGGATTGGATGGGTGGAAAGATGGATAGAGAAGGGACTGAGAAGCAAGAGAAGGCAGTTGAATGTTAATATGCATTAGACACATTTGGCATGGTAAGAGTCATTGGCTCATACGGAAAATTATTACAGCTGTAATTCAAATCTCTAACTACATCTCTGTGCACATCTGTCTTTTATGTACCTGATCATTTTGCATGCTGGATGGTCACGCAGCTGACTGCCAGATATAAATCATATGGTTGAAAAGATTTGTGTTATATTTAATTTATATATTTTCTGTGCACTCAATCTGCAGCGTTATACTGTGGTTCAGTGACCACAGTATAAAGCTTTTGAAAAAGGGTTATTTGTGCAGTGTAGTGTGCAATGTGTCCACATTATGTAGTCACAATGCCAACTATTGATAACCAGTGAAAATGACACATGCTCTTACAATTTAAACAAATTAAAATATTACAAATTAAAAGTGCACTATTCAAAATGAAGCTGTAAATCTCTGTATTTTAACACAAGCTGGCCTCCCTTTAGCTTTCTGATGAAATAAGACTCTAATGTCAAAGTGTTATCTGGTTATTGACAATTTCATCTCACATCTGTCACAAAATGGCACAGTAAAAATGTTTTGCTAACGGTGGATCTGGCTCGATTACTGTAGAACAAGAGGAGAGTTCTATTAACATAGCTTCTTCTTCACTTGAACAGGGTTACACAGTACAAAGTGAAATTGGTCAATGCCACAAATTGTGAAAAAAAGTGCCATTATCTGATTTTGGTCTTCAGTGTTGCTGTCACAAATTCTGGTGCTAACAAACTCATAGTATGGATACCATGTTCATGTTCGAATTTAATTGTTTGTGTGTGTGTGTGTGTGTGTGTGCGCAGATATGTATGTCAGTGTTTATGTTAAAGACTGTATTTAGTCTTTATTCCTAAATTTGTTGTTCACATGTCTATATGACTGAGGCCATGTATGTGTGTGAGTGTGTGTGTAAATGGAGTCATTTAAGTAGCCTACATAAATGGTTGTGATGATGAAGTGTGTGGATCTTCAGTCAGTGCTGCTCTGAATAATGCCCGAGGATGCATTTAGATATCCTCAGCGCCACAGCAATCTATCAATGTAACGGGCTATTTAAATGTGTGTGAGTCTGTGATTGAGATGTGTGGCTGCAGATGTCTTTGTGATTGAAATTTTACAGAATTTCTATAAATATATTGTTTTCCCCAAATGATGCAACAAAAGCCACCGATTGTGACCTTTTAAGCTGAATTCCATAATTTATTTAATTAATATATTGTTATTATATTCGTGTGTGTTCAAACTTTGTTATTGTGAAATATTTGCATGAAATAAATTTAATATGAGGACAACCAACAAGTTATTGGACCTTTTTTTTTATCTCTAATGTTTGAAAACCTAAGCTGAACTGAAGCATGTTTTACTGATAGGTCAATTCTTTTACTAGCATGGCATGTGCCCTCCAAAGTAAGCATTTACCAACTCCCCCAATGTTACTTACAAGGATCGGTATTTCGCAGGATGTGTTGCTGGAAATTAGAGCCAAGTAAAGACATTAACTATAATGATCAAACACTTGTTAGGGGCTTGATCTCAAATTTAATTGCAAAAGATGAGTCTTGTGTCTCCTATTTGTTCATCCTCATACAGAAATCCAGCTCCAACTTAACACTGTGTCTTAATAAAGCCATAATCAAATCACATTTTTGCAGGTCTGGAGTCTGGTGCTGTCTGCTGCCCCTCTTCTTCCTGATAAACATGTATAATTAATTTATGGTTATGCTGCTGGAATAGCTCTTAAGGTGGTGAATCTTAGATTTGTATCAGTGTGGGAGGCAGTTTTATTGCCCTGAGTGGCTGAAAATGAAACAGAGGGGATTACACCCAAGCTTAAACATATACATAAAAAGGTCAGGGTCCATTTATTAAGTCTTATTCTGCGCTCTGTTTATAACACAGGGCGATGAAACCCTGGCTTTACAGTTCTTGACCTTGCCAGTTACACTGCACATACTGTATATGCATCATATACACATGCAGTGCAGTTTTTAGTCATCAGCCTAGAAAATGCTTAACATTAACTTACATGAAGTACTTGTAAAATTGCACTTCATTTACCTTCATTATGCATCTATTTTATCAGCCCTGTCCTGCCCCGTGTAACTGCCTTGTATCAGCATTGGTTGTCATGTCCATTGTATTTGGTAAATAAGTAATTCATATTGAAATGTTGACAGACACAAAGAAACACATTTTGCTCTCCAACCTGCCTCCTCTTTATAATAGACAGGGAAAGGTGTGTTATGTTTCCAATTAGCCACTCTTGGCTCCTGTTGGTGCAATTAAATAAAACATTCATACCAGTGATTTTGCAAGTGTTAGCTACAAATGATACATACTTTATATGTTTGACAACTTTTATTAAATGCATACTTTACGGTTTTAGAATTTTTAGTTTTTCTTACAGTTCGAGGCAGGCATTAGTTTCTGCTCATTATTATTCGACATGCATACACTTTACACTATATGCACACTATGTAAATCAACTTGCCAACATGAAATTTGCTTAAATTGTGTAATCCATCACAGTCAGTATCAGGTTTGCTTAATTTTTGTCAAAGTTACATTATCGTTACAATGCAATGCTGTGAAATCAATCTGAACTTAAACACCAGAGTTAATTGCTCTTTAGGAGGAGAGACAAAAGATTTGACAATAATCTCCTCACTTCCTAACACATCCACCTCCCTCCTCTCACCCTCTACTTCCCCTTTTGAGTGCTTATAGTCACTTTTCCACTGGTCCGGTGCTCCTCTCCTTTTGCCCGGTGCTTTTCCTCTTCTGCTCTTCATTCCCTTGTACTCTCCCTGAATTTCGTCCCATCTTCTCGTTTCTCTCCCCCTCTTTCTCTCCCCTCTCTCTCTCGACATGACCTAGTTTCCAGCGGCAGCCCACGCAGACATCTGTGCTTTGGCTCACGTGCCAGAGAAGGCATGAAACCCCTGCTGGGGGGTGGGGGGTTATAGGATAGGAAGGCAGAGCAATAGAGAATTTGACAGTGGTAAGCAGAGATGAATTTAAGCAAGAGAGAGCATGTGGTGGGACGCTTTGAGGTTGCAAAAAGTGCATTCGAGAGGGAGAAAAGATGAGGGAAGTTGACACACATAAATGCAGAGTTTGAAGCAGGCAGGTAGTTTGCGCATAATGGTTATTAGCTATTAGAGTTAGCATGGCTTAGCAGGGTCACAGTGGTCAAGCAGGCTAAGTCGCTGTGTAATCTCTATGTTAACCAGAGATCATGTCATGTATATGCAGATCAATGGCCGATGCTATCTAGACACACACACACACACACACCATCCCTTCATCTGCTTCCCCTATAGTTTCTTGTTCTTTTTTCCCAGTTGGAGAGATATCAAGCTGCTGGAACATGATCTGTATGTAAGAATAAAAACAAGTCCTATTTGTCAACCCTATTGTGCGGCCTTATCTAACAGGAGACAGTGCTAGACGCTGCGAGTACGAACCTGTACTGGCAGACAGTTTATTATTTGGTTGGAGACAGATTAGGGCTAGTAAAATAGAATCCTGCAATTCTGGCATAATTCAGGTGACAAAAAAATGGATTATCGCTCCTCTCGCCAAAACCTGATTATGTTGAACATGTCCACCTTGAATCTCTGTCTCTTTCTGTGTATCTTCCTCTCCCTCTGTTTGTCTTTCAGTCCCTTTCTTGCGCTCCCCTTCTTTTTCCCCTTTTTTCAGTTATCCTTCTTCTACCTCTTTTACCTTCTCCTATTTTTCTCCCTCTCCACTCTTTGGCTCACCTTAGCGTCCCCATCACTCCCCACCTCCCTGATGTTTTATCCCTTTATCCTCTCATATTTTCTTTTAATATCTCCCTCCCTTCCCCCCTCACCTTCCTTCTATTCCTGTTAATCTCCTATCAGTTCTCCATCACACTAGCTATCCCTTACTTATTCCTTCCTCGTCTCACTAGAGTTCTCCTCCCCTCCCTTGGAGACTAGACTCTTTGAGAGTGATGACCTTCACAGCTAAATAGTCCAGTTTGCTTGATTCCTACACTTCGATCACTCACTCCTGTTAAACTGGGAAGCAATAATATAAACCAGTAGTTATTGTCTATTAATTTATAAAGCATTAATTGTGATATACTTGTCTAATCACAAAAACTGTACTGTCCCAAAAATAGAATAAAACTGGTAAATGAGTTGCAAGGTTTGGGTAACTTGCTTAAAACCAACATAAATATTTAACATTTGACCAATACTGATGACATTTTTTATTGTGACTCCATGGTCACTGATGGCATTCTTCCCTGTTTTTTCTGTGAAGTGGCATTACTCTTTCCCCTTCTAGCAACATTACTGTATTTTTTTCTGCTGCAAGTCTTTCTACATCCTAATCTCAGGTCAGAGTAGCTGCAGAAAAGGTCAAATTGGAGCACTTGATAGCGTAGTTTTAATGCATGTTTGTTCACATTTGTGTGTGAGTGTGTGTGTGTGTGTGTGTGTGTGTATTTGAATAAGTGAGACAGAGCACAAAATGAGAAGAGATACATGCAGAGGCAGGCAGATTGCCATCTGGTAGCGCTGAAATCAGTTAGACTAAATGCAGATGGTTGCTCTCTAAGCCAATATAATCTGGTCATAGTACTTGCTACTTACACCCAAAAAAGCCAAGCATTATGAGATACTGAACAAAAAGACAGCAGCAGGATTGAGAAAAAAATGGTCCAACATATATCCACTACCCTGCTTCATTACCTAGCAGGGAGTATTTGTAACTGGCACTGAAGGCACCATAATGTTATTTTATAGGTTGAGTCAATCACATTTTATGTGTAGAATTGTTATGTCATTGTAATGTCTTTAAAATTATTTTAATAATGTAATATTTTTGTTGGAGGAAACGTTATAAAATACTAGTGAAACTTGTTGCTTTTGTTGCTTTCAGCCCTTAGTTTCCCACTTGGATTTGTGGGGTGGTGGGTGTGAATTGCTATCCCACACACGGGGGCTTTAAGCATGATTCTATCAGTCTGTCATGGTCAGCTGAAACACAGTGAAATGCTGGGTGTACAAAATTGGGCGAGATGAGAGAGACAGACTCATGGCATGTGATACATTTAATATTCATACATAACCAGTTAGTCTAACAGGGCATTATCAAAAAAAGGGCACCATTACACATGTAAATTGCCTCTAAAGATTTATTATCTACATATAAGAAGGTCTATACAATGTTAATCTGACAAAAGGTGGTTGATAAAAACACAGATTAAGAATTATTAGTAGCATTATATATGCTTGGTTACATTCCACCACACAGAAAATATGACAGAGCATGCAGTCTTGCATTTGTGAAGTTATTTAACCTTGCTGTTGGCTTTTAGGTGAAATTTGACTGACCAACCAGGTCACATATGAAATTATATAATTTTCTGCGCTTTGAGCAGAACAAACAAAATTCCAATCACATCCAAATACAACCCACACTTTCTGCATGGCTTAATGCTTTTAGGGGTGGGGGGGGGGGGGGTTGTGATTTGGTTAAATTGAACCTTTAAAGTAAATTTATTGACTTTGTTTTGTGTGGCTAATGGATAATAGAAACAGTCCTAAGGTAGCAAAACATATCTCGCATTTAAATCAGGCAGAGAACAAAGAGATGATAAATACTGTTCAGGTCTGGAGTGCCATGCAAGCCAAGTGGAAGCAAGCTGAGCTGACCTCCGATTTCACAGACAGTAAACTCAGCGTGGCAAACTTACCACCATACTGTGCACAACAGAACGTTAAGATCAAATTAAAAAAAAAAGAAGAGAGAAACGATTGCAGTGATAGATGAAGAGAAAAATATTGGGGAAGGTAAGAATGAGAGAGAGAGCAGTTTGGAGAGGTTAGGCAGGTCAGAAGGTCACACTGGCTCAAAAGATGCAGGGAGAAGCTGTATCTCTCGGCACAGAAACAGCCAATTATGTTCACAGTTATATGTTAGTTTAGTTATGCAAGAAAGGGAACACTTTGATTGACAGTTTGACTGAGTCAGCAACATCCTTTTTATTAATACTTTGTATGTGTGCATATGCATTCCCACATTTTCCAGTAACACAAGGTGCCCTTGATAAGGTATATGTGTGTAAGAGTGTGTGTGTGTGTGTAGTTATCCCATGCAACCATCTGTCCTCTATAGGCTGATGATCATCTATCTCCCCATTAACTGTCACTCACTCTGTTCCCTGTTGACATCCCTCCTCTCACTATCTGAGCTGCAAAGCTGCAACACTGCACTGTGACAGAGGAAAGATACATAACAAGAAATAATGTCTGGTTTCTTCAGCCACCCAATTACTTGCACACTGAACCTTCTGTGTATGTAGAGTTGTAGGCAGTTTGATTTTTGAATCCCCAAGGCATGGATCACATTTGCAGCCCTCATTTATACTCTTCTGGGTAAATCAAATGCATCGAGAGAACGTGGCAGTAAACGGGATGAAGACATCACCCGCCCACATAAGTCAATATATGCTTTAAAGGTGCCCTGTGGAGTTTCCTCCTAAACAAACCAAAATGTTATTTTTACATTCAGTGATTCTCACCAAAACCAAAGCTGTGTGTATCCTTGAGCTCCAACAAGCCGAGTGCATTTCCTTCCTTATAAAACATTTGCAAACCCTGCATTGTTTACATCCATGTTTACTTGATTGCACTCTTCCTCTTCTTTGCCTTTATTTGTGCTCTGCTGTGTATCTTGGAGCAGTACTGCAACCTGTTTATTCATAGTATGTACTTATGCTGGTCTTTGTTGCATGAACCTGCCAAATTGTACTATATCTGGTACAAGACTGTTGATAAGTTAAATGGTTTTAAGATAAGAATAAAAAATGTCATCCCCTCACTTTACTGTCACTTCCATCATTTCTTTCTTTTTTCCCCCCACCCACAGTTTCTTTTCTCTGGAAAAATTAAATTTGGTTCTAGTAAAATATTCATGTCTCAGTCAAAGCACTGGAACCATGAATCATACATCTGAAAAAACTAGGGGGTTCGGAGGAGGGGGGGTAGATGACAAGGGAAGGGAAAGGTATCCAATGGATACCAATGTAATGACAGGAAGATCAGAAGAGAGAGATGGGAAAGGTGTCAGAAAAAGAGGGAAGAGAGGAGGACATGGTTAGAGTCATATATTGGTAGCTGGAGGCATAAAGGACATAGAGAGAGAGAGAGAGAGACTGGCAGATGGATGAATGGAAAAGGAAAGCAAGGTTACAGGTAAGGAAAAGAAGGAGGACTACACTGGTAAACCAGAGTAGATAAGGAAGAGAGGAATGTGTTTTAAAGTGAGACTCATTCTACGTCACTTGAGCTGATGTGAGTGAGGGCAAAAACAGAAAAGGGATTAAAGTTATATTGCTAAAAGATTGCAGTCCTGGTTGACTTGCCATGGTTACTGGTGGTATCAGCAAGTGACGTTTAATACTATAGGTCCCAGAATTATGTGGGCAGCAAACACTGCTCACACCTTGAGCAGCTACTCTGTCAAAAATACAACAGGAGGGCAACTAGTGTATCTGTTCAAAGAAAACAACATTTATTTCTTTATTTTAGATGAACAATCGTGATCAGCACTAACCTCTGTGATGAATGCATTGCGTCTCCTGTGACTGCTTCCCAATGGAAGTTACCCTGAGTTTCAGCAGTTCAACAATTTAAATGTGAAGCTTCCTCAGTCGAAAATGTTCCAGTTGCATTTGCAGTACCTTTACATAAAATTGTATGGTGTAAAGAGAGTTGTGAGTAGGCAGGGTTCTTACCAGGCCCTGAAAGTTCAGGGAATGCTTAATTTGAACCGAAACGACCCAGTTGTCATATTTGTTTGTTGTGTCCTGGCGTTTCATATGAGATCATAAAGGCTTCGAGAGTTTGGAAATGTTTTGTTTAGATACCTTAAAAGTGCTTCAAAGGTGCTAGACATCCAGCATGGGGATGGCAGACTCTGCCACTAACAATGAAAACTACCATAAGCAGAGGGATATACAGAATGTAAATACATTAAATGGCTGTTGTTGACAAAATGCCGAACATAAATAGTACCATAAACCGAATTTAATAAAAAAAAAATCCAACGGGAATAGAAGAAGAACACGGCAGGTACTGAGAAAGAGGAGGGGTGTGGTAGACACAAAGCCAAAAGGGAGAGTGAGAAAGACAAGCTTGTCAACTCCATCTCACACAACACAAAAATGACAGAAAGGTGACAGGTCACACACTCAAATTTAAATGCAAATGTTGTGCTGTGATTGTGCCAAAATGTATTAAGTAGTGCAGCTTTGAATGAACAATGAATAAATGTGTCACATCAGATCCAATTAGATGTTCAGACGTATTGCCTGCATCACCTGTTCATGCACACAAGTGTGAAAACGGTGTTAACTTTCAAAGTCTGAAATGACCTTTAAAAACAATCAGTGTAAACAGCACATCCCATTATGCTGGTAAGACATAGTTTGTTAAAGTGCAGTGCCACTTTGATTAAAATGTAAAAAAATTAACATTACAGTAGAGTCTACATCATATTATGTATCAAATTATATTTTTCCTACAGAGACACAGTGCGTCAAGAATTAAAGGTTTTAAGGTTGAAGGAAACAGTGTGTCTCCCACAATAACATTATTCATCTAATTAAACATGAAAGGATGTCGTGTGGAAAAACGGCTCATGTCACTCCTACTTGTAGCTGCTGCAAGTGTGTGTTCTGGCTCTGAAAACGAAATCGGATAAGACAGGAGGAAGAGGAGGAGGAGGAGGAGGAGAGAGAAATTTTCCCAAATATTGCTGTACAAACAGACACGTGTGGGCACGGACTGCTTAGGCTGGTGTTGTGAGTGAATAGCCAGCATGCCAAACACTAGTGAAAAGTGCGAGCCAGCGTTTTCTGTTTCCAGAGAAATTTTGTTGCTGATAAAAGATTTAGCACAGGAGCAAAGTGTTGGCTAAGTGACAGGGAAACTGAGATCCGGTAGGAGCAAGTATCCCTCAAGTGTTACAAAAGACCTGCGTAACCTCTTCTGAGACAGAGAGAAGGGGGAGGAAGCTGAAGAGAGAAGGCCAGGTGAAACAGGGTCAGCCCTCAACTTCCACTGAACCTTATGAGGGTTGATTATCTCCAGCCCCACACACACACATGCAAAGGATTGTATGTATGTTTCCCTTTCTCTCTCTTCCTCTGTAGTGTTATTAATGCTGACATTCTGTAGCTACTGGCTATGTGCTTACCCTGTCCTCTTTCCTACTCTTAAGTTAAAGCAGATCACAGACACTGCTAACAAACACACACATTCATAACCAACATTGGACATATCTGTACCAAGAGCAAGGCTAAAGGCAAAACGTCATCCAACTGAAGATTGTTTTACATCCTAACGGTGTTTACTGTTAATATGTATAGCAGCCTGTCTGCTTTAGTTGAGCCTTTGGCTGTCTAGCACATGAGTGCGTATGTGCAGATTGCCTGTTATATAGAATAAACTGTGTGTTATTCAGTCAGTTTGCATCAGTGCAAACAGACGGAGCTAAAGCAAAAATAATCTAAATTAAAATTTTAACTCTTTGAGCCTCTGGCAAGTTAAACAAATGCACACTTTCAAATTGTCACAATTTTGTCTAAATGTTTTGCATTTATAAGTTTCATTCCTTAGTGAGATTTCCTGAATGACGGAAAGTGGATGTCACACCTTTGTGTCATCAGTTTGACTATCTGCCATAGCTCACATATGAAGCCTTTTCATATCCAGCTTTTTCTTGCAGACAGTTTAATGTCTTGAGAGAGTGGACATGGGGAGAGAAAGAAACATTGTTCTGTTTCTATTTAGGTATTTCCTGTTTGTATCTCCAGTCTGATTACCTGATAGGCAGGCACATGTGCAGGCTTTGGGGGCCTGAGCCTATATAGGTAGGCCCTTTGTTCAGCTTTGTTTTCTGTCTCCGTCCTGCAGCAGCTGCACCTTTTCATTTATACATTTCTTTCTTTCAATAACGTTTCCTGCCATGTGCGAAGATTGTATCCCAATACTTGTTAACAGCAAAGATCCTGCCCTTCAGCTCCCACGTCCCTGTGGTCCCACGATCAGCACCATGGACAGCGGTGTTGACACAGTTTGGTGAAGAGTGTTATAAAAGATACACTTGAGCTGAGCAGGAAAGCTCAGGATTTTCTGCAATCCTATGTCAACACTATACCTATCAACTAGAAACAAAACAATTATACAGCAAATTTGCTATAAATAGGTAATTAGTTGTGTCATTAAAAATATTTTTTTTCTTCTGCGCTTTGCAGAAATCATTCCTCTTTTCACCTGAGCCCTTGTCTTTGTGATATATAATAGGCTCCATTTAAGTGTATGGAAACATTAACAAAGTATCAGTCTTATAACAGTAATATAATTTGAGGTAGTATTTATGGTCTTTATGCTGCATATGCTGCTCAAACTTTTAGTTACTCAGTTGCAATGCAATGACAAAAGGAGAGGAATTTGGCAGCACTGTCCCAGCTAAGAGAGCCAATCCACTTCTAATAACCCTGTTCCCTTCCTTCCACGAATTGGTCCCACACAGAGAAGCTTGGTATGTCTTCACCAGAAAGCTCACTTATGGTAAGAGAGAAATAGAAGGAAAAATGTGCTAAAGTGGGACAGAATCCAGCTAAGAAAGCTGAGACTTCATGAAAGGTAGTCCCTTGTGGTTCCACTCACTCAGTCAGTCGAAAAATCTCCCAGCAGACCCTGAAAATCATACTTTTTATAACTATAATGAGACAAGCTGCACCAAACCAAGGCTTTTATCCCATGTTCAGTTTTTTGACAGGGACTATTTTGGGGGTTTTGGAGGTGATTTGTACTTTTTCTTTATCCCCCAAAAGCAATCTAACACCAGGATACACTAGCAGCATATTTGTGAGATAACTGTCAAAAGTGATTCATTAACAAACATGCATAATAGCCCCCAAAAAGTGTGTTATATTAGGTAATACACATTTCAATTGTGGTGGACTCTCTTCCCTTGGAGAAGTGAGCAAATAAATGATGATTCAACAAATTGTTGTCTTTTGATATTTTGATATTTGAACATATGTAATTCGCTGGCCGGGTAGCGCAGCGTCGAGGCCCTTTAACTGAATCAAAACGAATTTACACCGGACTGGTGAAAACACATCTACTAAAATACATCTGGGCATGAGCCACAGCTGAGACAGATCAGTCAATCAGGCAACCCAGTGCCTGTCACAGGAAGAACAGGTCCCAGCAGCGAGAAGCCCTGCAATGCTACAAAATAAAACAGGAAATCAACAAAAACACCAGAGACATGACTCAACACAACTGATGGGTCCTCACAAAAGGAGTGCAAAGAATTCACAGAATACACAGAGTTGGAGTCCACAATTCACTATGCCGGTCCACAGAGTTAACCCAATTTCAGCTGAAAGGACCGAGATCATACACTAAGAGGCATATAAAAAGTCTGAAAGGGCAGATGTAGTCACATACTTCATAACTTCATAAACATGTAGCAGCAAAAGAAAATATATCAAGTCAACTCCATTCCTCATTCTCGTCTATCTAGCTGAGTGTTCTCACCCAGGGATAAGAACACAAGTCAGACTGTACTCTTAGTTTCTAAAACAAGTTGTCTCCAGCTTCTAATCAACCAGATACTGTCCCTTACGACAGAGTTGACAAAAACACGGATAATGTTTTTTGTTTTGTTTTACATGTACTGACAGACACAGTACACAATGCAGCACATACAGTACATTCAGAGACTTTAACTCTCTTTAATTAGTGAGCCATCAAAGCTCAATCTCAATCAAAGGGAAAACGGTTTTAAAATAATGTATGCTTTAACACAGTAGCTCCTTGCTCACCTCTGTGAATTTTCTGGTCTAATTTCTTCCTGCTGCACCAATTTATACGAGCAGCTGAAGTGTGGACATTTGACCTCAGTCTGATCACAGCTTCCCAGGTCGAAATGAATTATAGATCATGAAATTTCACATTGATTTAGTAACTGGCAGATGGGAAAGCGCTCCTCTGCCATAAAGCTGTAATGAGGGAGATGTTTTAGACCTTTCTCTCACACTAGTTTATGCTCACAAGCTTTACGTAGGAGTGTTAAATAATCTGAAATATGGCAGTGCAGATCATCACCACACTATGATGAAACCTCAATTGCATAACAGAGTGTGAAAATGAAAGGAAAAAGGAAACAGCAAAGGGGAAGATCTGCCTTTACGACAAAATAGGTCATCTGTCAGTGTCTTCCAAAATGACCCATGCGATTTTTAGGAGGAAATAAGATGTTAGCCACAGTCTCTGAAAAAGTCAGACACTTGATGAGGTAAGTGTCAGTATCCATGGTAACACCCTCCCTTGCTGTGTTATAACAATGTCACAATACTTCCACCTCTTCTTGTTAGAGCGGTGAAAGTATATGAAGACAAAAACATTGCCATCGTTTTTCTTTTTTTTGATGACAGTCTCCTTTAGGGTGAACGGTGATTGGGGGTCACCATTCACCCTCATCCTGTCAGTTGTGGAAGACAGAAAATCATGCAGGTGTAGTAAGCCAAAAAAGGCTTTTGAGAGTCTGCTTTTTCTAAACATAATTTTTTTGCTTTGTTTTCCAAGGAGACAGCATCTAGCAGCCATGAGAGGAACTGCATTTTAAGGTACTGTTGTTAATTATTCAGCTGTTGTGGTTTCTTGTATGTCTTATTAAAAGCGTTCTGACATTACCCACCTCCTATTGATAATAACTCAATTCTGGCCAGATGCTACTGAAGACTGATTACCTCACGGCATACTACAGGCTGAGCATGTGATGACATTTCTCTTTCCATGTCATCCCACCTCTGTTTCTGTCCTAGTTTATTTCTCTGTCATGTTCCTTTTCATCTGCACTCTTGTCAAATTTTATATATATATATATATATATATATATATATATATATATTAACATTTCAATGTTAAACATTTCAATATTTCAGTACTTCTCAGTACTCATACCTTTTACCTTTTATCTTCCTTTTCCAATATCACAAACATGTCCGTAGGGTTAGGTTTGAGAGCACTTCCCTTTAAAATTTGGATGAAGATTGAAAAGACAATGAGGAGACTTGGGTCTAAGAGCTGAAGTAGCAATGTTCGCCACAGAGATGAAATGAAACCCACGGTCCTGAACAATGGTTTTTCTCTCATAATTTTCGTTCTCTTTCTTTTCATCTCTGCCCATGTCCTTTCTCTTTCAGCTCTTCTATAAAAGGCAAAATGACTCTCCACCTCTGTTGTGTAACTACTGCTTTATTTCCACTGTTTTCCACAACTTGCTTTTAATTCGAAGGTTTAAAAGAATAATAATAAATTCATTTTTTTTATGAGTCTGTACCAACTGTCCTTTAGGCTGTTCCGCCTAATGGACAACTGGAGATGCAGTGTAAGATAATAAAAAGTAATAGTAGCTGTAAATTAAAGAATACATTTTTCTCCCCTCAGAAGAAGCAATTTACTCTCGTTCATTATTGTACCATATGAAAAACAACTTCCACAGGGCAGCCATACTGGTACTGTTCAAATTAGTACCACTTTATGTTAAACTGAATGTTTTCTGAATAACAACAAAAAACATGTTGCCTAACAAACAGTATGGTCACATCAGTAAATTTTCATGAAAAAAAGAGATCCTGCCTCCCATTCATCCATCTTTCTCTCTATCAAGCCATCTTATCCATTCACTAGGTCCTGGCGTCATCAGGCTAAGCAGAGTAGCTTAGTGTTTGTCTGTCTTTCTGGGTATTCCAAGGCATTCCCTGGTCAGATGGGATATGTTAATCCACCAAGACTTTTGCAGTCTGACCCAGTATCTCAAGCCAATCAGATGCCCAAACCACTTCAACAGTCTGCTTTCAATGCTGAGTAGGGCTGAGTAGGAATGATTTCACTATGCGTTCCTTTCACATAACTAAGCTCCTTACCCTGTAAGCATAGACATTGTTTTATCTGTGGGATCTCATTAAAATTTGGTTGCTACCCAGAGATGACTGTAGCTGTAAGTCAATAGAAAACTTATAGAAATTCTGAACTGAAATACTAATGAAAATTAAGAAATACAGTACTGCTAGCAGCTGTGATCACTCCGGATATCATGACTGTGTGAAGGTGGAAAGTGAATAGGGCTGAAAAGATGCAGAGGGAGAAGAAGGAAGTGTGTGTGATGTGATGGGGAGTGATAGCTTGGTAACACCAGTGTGTAGAGACACAGGGAGAGAAAATGGTTGCAATGATGACGTCATTATCAGTCACTCACATACACACACAATTTTTGTGAACACACCAAAAACAGGAACTCCCACACACAAACAGGTCCAGAGCAACAAAAATTGAGAGTGACACTTTGCGCATAACAGACTAGGTCATTTTATTTATCCCACATCCTGTTCTTTCTCTTTCTCTCTTTCTCAACCACTTGCATTTAAAAAAAATGTCCCATGAAGTGGCGAGTGTGGGACGCTCTAGAATCAGATGTGTCACCCATGGTAAAAAATGCCAGAGGAAATCTGTAATAACTCATCCCTACACTGGCAGGATTTGCAGCGACAGCTCAAATCAGATTTTTCCACTGGTGTGACACAGACCTTATCTCTTCATTGCTATCTAAACAGTGACAAATCTGATTCTGTTCCGTTTTAATCCCCCTGTAAAGATGACGAGGCGGCAAATTAGATTTTTAACAGGTAGTGAAGATTCATCCCTGCCTACATTGGTAGTCATTACAGAGGATCACACATTTATTCTGCATTAGCTCTCTATACACTATACACTGCTGAAGACCTTCCATCACTCTCCTGGTGCTCTTTAATCATTTTACAAAGCTGCATTGAAAAGAAGAAGAGACAAAAGCTGACAAAGAGATGCTACATGATACTCATTTGACTTTCACAACTTGTTTTGCTCTCTCTCTCTCTCTCTCGCTCCTCCCTCCATCTCTCTTTCTGTGTGTGTGTGTGTGTGTGTGTCAGATGGGATTCATGTACCTGATCTATTTAGGAGAATGGGCAACGGTGGAGACTAAGGCACTAAGACACATCCTGCTGGCGAGGACCCTGTTTAAATAAAATACATACACACGTAGCTTGCAACACACACACAGCCACATAAACATGCAAGTTGATGAACTTGAAGAAGAGTTTTGTAGATATTGTGTGTGGCATAACTGGTTCATCCTCCTCATTCTATATTCTCTAATCCAGTATTTCCAAAATAAGTGTTTTTAGGAATTAAGTGAAAAAATGCCTTGCTTTCATAATGTGAAACATCATAACATTATACATTTTTGATAAGATGCAGTGGCTTTGGCATGAATTTCTTGAATCTTGACGATATAACATTTGCTTGGCTTGATGATGTCAACTGTGTTGACGCTCAGAGGTAATTTGTCTATTTACTTCCTCCTTCCACAATCATGTTGGAGGTCAGCATCAGTTACAGAACATTGCCTCTGGCTGTGCTTGAGATCCAGTGTTTTGATCAAGGCCACTTTACTCAGATGGATGCATGTTTCTATGATGGTATTCTTAATTAACATTATATTTCATTAGATGCTTGGACTTGAGAATATGTAGCTCAACTCCACTTTAATTGTTAGTGGATCCCCTTAGGTTTGCAAAAATGTTAACATCTAAAGCACAAGCACATATATAAGCATGCAATTCATGCATACATATATGCATACATAATGACAAAATACAGACACACAACTACCACAAGAAATGTCCACACAGAAACTGGCTATGAGACACTTGCAGAAAGCATGGAGAGAAAAGTTACACTATGGC
Source organism: Nannoperca australis (assembly GCA_036023655.1). Taxonomy (NCBI): domain Eukaryota; kingdom Metazoa; phylum Chordata; class Actinopteri; order Centrarchiformes; family Percichthyidae; genus Nannoperca; species Nannoperca australis. The sequence continues at coordinate 41,255 of JAVQJD010080141.1, forward strand.
ACAACACAAACACACACACACACACACACACACACCCAGAGGCATGCTTGTACATACACAGACAAACACAAATCCACATCCAGGGGTGTCATCACTGTGAGCCAAGCCACAGTCAGGGCAGTGTGATGGTGTTATATAACGGGCCTGGCCAAGCACGGCTAAGCATTTTTATCTGGGCTAACAACAACTCTACATGAAGTGTGCCGACGTGTGTGAGTGTGTGTGGACAGAGATAAGAAAGATGGATGTTTTGAAATCAGCTACAAGGGGAAAAGACAAAGTGTGTGTGCAACATAAGAGGAGTGAAGAAGAACATGATGCAAGCAGAGTAAAAGGTATAAACACAACAACACAAATTTTAAAAGGCTGAAGATGTGTTTAAGCATTAAATGCAAGCAAACTGCTTCTTCATGTCTGAGTGAGGACAGGTTTCAGGTCATTTGTGAAAAGAAACTTTGAGTTTGAGTCTGTATCATATGTCTACCTTTTTGAAAAGGCCAATTGCTCAGCACAAAGCAGGGATAGAAACCTGGAACCTGGGGAAAATCACAGGTTTTAACATGATGGCTTGATGACAAATTCAATTAAAAACCTGGTAGAAGTCACATACAGCTGTATCCATCTGAATTTGTAAATTGCTTGGTAACATTCACTTGTGTAGGTGCTGACAGACTCATCTGTATCTAAATACCTCTCATTTGTGAACTGTGTCAAAAAATGGTGTCAACAAAATTTTTTATTAATTAATTTTGGCTTTTGGAAGAGTGGATTAATAATAATATTTTCAGTATTGTACAATATCAAAAAAACATCAGCAGGAACTAAAAACCAAACTTAAAAGACAAAGAGTGTGCAAACCCTGATGGTGTGAAATAGATTGTCTGAATATGATTTTCTTGCTGTTTCGTTGCCGTCTCTGAAAACTTTTATGTTGGAACGTCTTTGAACTCTACAGCAGCAAGATATTTCAAAAGAATCTCTGCTCACAACTTTGTTTGCTGATGTAAAGCAAGTTAGTTTTCAGGCTTTATTTTTTAACAAATGGAAAGCAGAGACTACCTGGAAGGTCCAAAACATGTATGGTTCCATTGTGGAGGTGTAGCTTTTGCTGTTAAAGCACCTCAACCGTGGAATTAATGAAATGTTCTTTAAAATTGCTTCCGGAAATGCATTTTCATCAAAAGGCATTTTCTTTTAAATCTCTTCTAAGTCACTTTTCTTCTTTTATATTGCTCAGTGTTTCCCCTATCTTATAGCCAGTACTATGTCAGCGGCAACATATCAGAATACCTTTAAAACATCCAGCTATAAACATAAAGAAGTGTGGCTGATTGAAAAAAAAAATCTTAGCAGTGGAATAGCACCTGCCCACCAGCACATACTTACAGATTCCTGGCCGCCCTGAAAAGGGGAGTAGTTGAATGAAAGATGCATTGACACAAACTTTCCTCAGATCATGTGTATGATGACTAAAATATCAAAATAACCCTACAAATACAAATATGAGAACAGATCTCACAGTGCATGCCACACAGCTTTACCACTCTCTGTACTAAACCTGTGTACTGTACATAGCCACATGTTAGAAAACGGGGCAGGGCTCTGTTTTGTTTTGTTTTGCCTGTCTTTGTGTTTTCTCCCTGTGGTTGTATGTAGGTCAGGAGGCGTGGCCATCCGACGTGGAGGGAGCACACCTGAGGAGCATCACTCATCACTCCTCTGTTAAAGATTTTAAAAATCTTTTTTTTAGAATGTCAGGGTAACCAGGTTTACCAGCAAAATGATCACTAGGTGAATGATTGGGTAAGATTTGGATAATATTCAAACTTGGACATCCCACCAATATAATTATAATTTTATACCATGTTTAGCAGCACTAAATTACTTGTACTACCAGACCTAATGTCAATGATCTTCACTGTAAACATTGCAACACTGATATCATGCTGTGACTGGCTTGTTCTCACTGTTCACAGTAAAGAGAGTGGAATTAGGGCTGGTGGTTAAATTTGGGCACAGCAATAACATAATGTTTCTAACCAAGTACGACTTGGTTCCCTTTGTTCCTACCAAAGAGCCTTTCAAAAGAAAAAGGTGAGAATAAATTAATTTTTAATGCTAACAGGCAGAAGACTGGTGGTATCATTGGAGAGCTAGCGGTACCCAGATGGCCCCTGTTTATCTATAACATCACAGAGGTAAGAGAAGACAGCAAGAAACAGAGAGATAAGGAATAAAGGAAAAGGAGCGAAAGGAGATGAAAGGAAAGTTGAGTTATGTTGTGGTGTAACTCTGTGTTTGTGTGTGTGTGTGTGTGTGTGTGTGTCTTAGCCAGCAGGCAAGAGATCTGAATGGCTGTCCCAGATACCCAAATAAGTCTCCTCACATAATTCTACATCACAATTGCTTAAGTCAGCAGGGATGAAACACACACACAAACACAGTCTTGTGCACATGGTCACCTCAGCGTCATCATCTGCCACTCTTATCTTGCTTAGATCATCTGCCTTTTCATCCCTGGCTCTAACGAACTATGTCAAACACACACACACACACATAAAAATCTATCTCAACCCATCCACACATTACGAAGTTAAAGATCAGGATATGCCATATGGTTCCCAGAGCACTTATCATGTACATTGTATGCTGTAGTACCATATTTGTGCTGCTTCAATGCGTGTGTGGCATCTTGTCGAGGCATGCTGATCCACAGCAGGCGTTCTTTGATTGTGTTATTTAAGCTCTGTGATTCTCCATGAGCAAACATTTTACACACACACACACACACACACACACAGCCAATTAACACCTCAGTCTCCCTGTAGTGTGCCACAATCAAGCTAGATATTTTTAATCAAACATGAGTGTTCATATAGCTGCACACCTGCATTGCACCCACATTCATTCATGTACACACACACACACACACACACACACACACACAGATACACATTTCAGTGATCTGAAACCATATGGGCAACACGTTTAGCAACAAGTAATTAGGGTATGTTAGTGATCAAACTGATGCCCTAGCATGCTCATTTATCACCACTTGCAAGGGAAATGAGATGGGATGGGAACACTGAGGTACACATAGTTAAGAAGCAATTCACATAATGCCACCTCCTTTTTATTGTAGCATCCTGCTGAGTCAATCAAATAAAAAGCTGAGCAACGGGCTTGGCTATCAAATGCACATTAACATCATGTACATTTTAACGCCGAAAGAGTGTGCAAGTCTTGACGTCATGACTCTGTTCAACTAGATTCTGTAACTCAATCAGGATGTCTTTCAATGGTCTTACTGAAAAAAAGGAAGCATGTTCCTGAGGTTTACTTTCCATATTGTAAGACAAATTGGAATTCTCTATAGGACTTGAAATATTTGTGATTTATATATTTAAGACATTTAAATATTTAAGTAACAATTACTTTTTGAGCATACATAAATCTACAGCTCTCATATGCACTTACATTATTATAACTTGGTTTTCTCAATTTTCCTAATATTCCAGTTTTAATTTCATAGTTTTAGCTTATTAGTTTTTAGCTATAATCTATGTTATCAAACAACTACACCTTTCAGTCCTCTCTGTTCTTCTGTTATTAAAAACTTGTCTGACACGGCCTCTCTACTCATGTTTAATCATTTGTGGTATCACAAACATCAAAAGGCTTTTAAATTAGATTTTCTTACTTCTGGAACCAAGCCAAGATGTTCAGGCATCACTTTCACTTTCTATTTGATACTTGTTTTAGGCTTTACCACTGGAACAAGTTGCATTTGGATGTACACTTCCAATAATATTACAGTAGCATCCAATCTAAACATGCTAGAGATGCCACAAAGCTCAACCCACACATCTGATGCTAACCTGCAGTAAATGTTTCTTTTACTTTTCCTAAATAAAGCCATTAGGTGGGAAATCCTGGTCATGGTGTAGTTACCTGCCAGACAGTCTCTGTGACAGCAGTCATTCACCTTGCTGAAGTATAATGCATCTCTCTCTGCCCAGCAAACCAAAGCTTTGTGTAATAGCTAGCTAGCCCTATGCTGAAATTCCATCATTGTGATTGTGTCTATACAATAAGAAGAACGACATTTACAATATGAAAGTGGAGCAATAAAAAAACAGTGAAGTGGACAGAAGATTGAGGAACGGCGGCAAAGAGAAAACAAAAAGCCATAGAGTATTTTATTCCTGCCTCATCCCTGTGCATTCAGCTCAGCTTGGCTCAAAGACTACAGCAATTAATTACCTGCAGGCACATAACGGACACCTGCGATGATTTATGGGGCCCTTTATGGAGATGCACAACACTGATAGGTCAAGTTCGGGATACAAAAGAAGAACCGAGCTAAATCGTGCTCCAACACAAAAGACAGATGAGTTGAAAGAACAAAATCCCCCCAAAACTTTAATTTTATTTAATGTGCATTAGCCACAGCTGTAGTTCGCGTCCCTCAAATTCTGCCTTGAAAGTGTACACACACACACACACACACACACACACAAACACAGATGCTAGCCTACATTTGGATGTTGTTGCTTGTTTTGTTGCTTGTGCCCAAGGGCTGTTTTCTCCCTCTGTTATCTTCATCCCCAGCAGAGAGAAAGAAAAAACAAAAAGTCATCTTCATTATTTTTATGTCGAGCAGAACTTCACTATACCCATTATGCCTGTGTGAAAGATTTTGTCTGCCAGACAGTACACATGCAAAAATGCCTATGTAATTTCAAAAAGGCACATACTCACTTTGGCTTTTAGAAGTTTAGTGATTTAGCTGAGGCTCTCAGCCACTGAAACTGGAGCAGGTAGCACTGCTTCAGCAGGCTGCTCAAGGACACGTAAAGCAGGACACATGGCCGTTGTGGCTGCTGTGGGGAACAAGCCTGTTCCTGTCTGGAAGGACATGCCTCCCCAGGCTAATATCACCCCACCAGAAGGATGATATCTGAGGGAGTTTTTAATGGACTACATGGGGAAAGAGATGTGTGTGATCCATATAGCAGTTCATGCCATGGAACATATTTTGCTAGGCAACTTTCTGAGTTAGATGTCTCTTTGTTAAACAAACAGTTGGAATCCCAGCCATGGGCTATCTGTTATAGGCTTATGTAAGTGATAGACTTATATAACCAGACTCTCTTGAATTTAATATTCTGTAAAATTGAATTCCATTTTAAACCTAATAAAGAGAAATACCCTTGTGAAGAAAATAAACTGTGGTTGAAATCCCAAGTGAATTAACAGAGGCGCCACATTTTTACTCAGTATCCAAGGAAAAGGGGGAAACAAGTAATTGATTTGACTGACTTACATTTCAACAAGGATAAACTGTTTGAGTAAAGGTTAAATGAACAAAGAATACAAATATTTTAGGGGAAAGCACAAAGCCTAATTCTTGATTTGTGCCCCAGATTGGGCAATTACAGGCTAATGAAATCCCAGGTGCAGGACTGTAGTCTAGTATGACAAATGAAAAGGTCTGTAACAGTGTTGGAGGTGACGGTGAGAAGGTTAAAGTCAATCTGTATGGCTTTAAAGCTCTTAGTGATATTACACCCAAGGGGTTGTAATCACACAAGCAGAACAGATCGATACAATCAGGACACGTGAACAAGGAGTATGAGACAGCACCTAATAACACTTGTATTATACACAGGGAGCTAGGTTATATATTAGGTGTTCTCATTTTCTGTTAAGAGGTATCTCCTCAGAAAATGATGCCAATTTTAGATGCATTATATCTCCATTCTTCACAAAAAATAACTTGACTATAAAAGTGCTGTCAAATACAATCTCAGTCTTTACATGAAATATAAATTGAGGTGAAAATTGGTTGAATAAATCTGTTACCACAGTTTATGATTAGGAGAGGACTGTTTCAGATCAGTTCTCCATGTTTAAACCTGCACTTCTTGTCTGCAAATTTATCAGTTTGCATAAACTGTTAAAAATATTCTTATGATGCATGTGAACAAACAAAATACAAATGAAATGTTCATTCTTCGGAAATACAACTAAAAGCCAGTGTTTAACCATCTTTAGTTAAACGTTCTGTGCCAGATGGGCAGCTCATTCAGTCACAGACTAATTCCATCTAAGTGCGAGACAGAGCGCTTCAGGCTCTACTTTGTGCCCGCTGCCATCACACCGTACAACAGGATCTGTGGAAACAGCCAGAGGCAGCAGTAACAAAATCCCCCCTCCCATCATCCCTACAATCACACATACATAAACACACCCCGTTTCATTCACCCAGGGGTGTCACACTCAACAACCCCCTTTCACCCTCTCCAACCTCCAGAGCTTTGGTGACTTTTGCACGTGGACAACAACACACCCGTAGACCTCCCAGTATTTGGCTTAATGTTGCAAATTGTAACAACTACTCATATATATATATATATATATATATACATATATATATTCACCATTATCACTACTACTACTATCATTACTATAGAAATTGTAGTATAAGAAGTAAAAAACATATCTAACACTACTTTGTTTTACATTACATTAAATTACTTATGTCATCACATGATAATACTATATTACTAGTATATTGTTATTATTGCTCTTTTCTTTTATTATATTGTATGCTATATCATGCTATACTCTCTGATTATTGTATACTATTACTGTTTTAGTATTATGTATTATTATATTATTTATAACTATATATTGATATAAATAGATACAATTATGTATACATTATATAGTATATACATATATAATATACATTCACACGCACATGGCAACATGGCTGCTTGACGTGCACCACTGGACTTCTTTTGCAGAAATATTTGCACAATTAACTTATATAGTGTAATGTATAGTGATGTCACCTTTTGAATTTCGTTTTTGTGTTTCATTTAAATAGTTAGGTCATCTCAGCTGTTTCTGTGCTGCTATAACATTTCCTGTAACACATGTTCCCTCTGGGATCAATTAAGTATTATCTTCTCTTCTCTTCTCTTATCAAATGGTTTAGATTTGTCATAAAGGACAATGAAATGAAAGCGTGTAATCTGTTTCTTTTTAATTATCATTATTTCCCACTATTGCAATTTGGATTCTTCTGAAGCAGTGAAATCCTGGGCCCCCAGGTGTTTCCAGGTCAAAGACAGGAACACTCACAGAACTACCGCCATTCACAATCTGCACACTCATACCAAGCGAAGGACAATCCCTAGCTCATGGCAATTAGCTTTCTATGTTTCATTGCCCTGTAATTACTTAATAATTGTATGAGAACTGAAGCGCAGTCATACTTCAAACAAATGTGGCACTTGAAATTCACAGACTGAAGGCAAATGGCCTCATTCAGTGGTAATTACTTTTATTAATTACTGAACAAACAGAGAGCCTCCATTTTTAAATCGCAGTGTGAGGATTATAGAAGCCCAATATCCTTGCTTGACATTTATCTTTCAATATAAGTACGTTTTATAAGTCGCACCATCATATTGTAAAACACAGTGCAATTGTGTTATCCTGCTGCAGTGCTCATGTTCATAATGTGTCATTTTACTCTGTAGTTAAACATGGGACTTAACATCAAGGTGCTGTTTCCTCTTCGTTCACATTATATAATACCATTATTGCCACAGCTTCAGTCGATTAGAAAAACTTTTCCATTACATTTTGATTACTTTGGTCTTTAACGTGATTGTCACAGCAGGTCAGCTGCCTCCATCATCTCTGTCATAAACTGTCACTGGTACAAAAAACTCCACTAAATCAGTCTACTGCAGTGACTGCATCCTGTACAGAAAAAAAGTGTGTAACATATGTATTTGTGTGAGAGAAAATGTGTGTGTGAAAGAATGGCTTCGTTACAGAAACAAATTAGAGCAGTAAACGTAAGTCAATACCTTGCAAATCCAACCTGTTGGTTTTGAATGATGACTTTAAATAGAGAGAGGGAGGGTTCTTTAATTCACACACAAACACACACACACACACACACACACACAAACCATCCTCATAAAGACACAATTCACAAGCTAAGCTTTTTGTTTCTCTCTCGATCAAGATTTCCCCCGTGGTGAATTAAAGTCTCAGCATTATTTGAAACCAGACAAACCAGCGAACACCACACTCACATACACACACACACACACACACGCATACGCCAACAAAATGTTTTGTGCCGTGGGGACCAAATACCCAATTAACTTTATTACTGACATTACAGCTGGAGACAGTGGGAAGACAGATTACATAACACTTGCACACACACAGTCTCAACTTATCAAGGAGTTAGACAGAGGTGCAATGGCATTTTACACTTTATGGCCAACCTGCTCCACACACACACACACACACACACAGCTAAATGGGAAAGTGTTGCATTCTAATACCATATTGACTTCAGTTTACAGTAAAATCACATAAAATGTATTTCTTATTGTCTAAAGCTATATAAATGAGATCTCTTCCATTAGCCCTGATATCAGACAATATACATGTCCCTTACCTAACTTCTTAATCTTTGTCAGTGGGGCAGCATGAGACACTGGTAAGGAATGTTTCACCACAAAGAGAAGCCCTATGTTTGAGTTAAATTATTAGCTTTGTGTTTTAGAGAAAGGTTATGGTGTGGGGTTTTGTTTTGTGTGTTTTGGTGTCAGCAGCTCATGGTCACTGGCAGAACTGCTTCTTTAGAATCACAGTGAAGTTTAGTTTCTTCTCCCCTATTGTTGGTGGTTTACCCCTTTCCATTCTCTCCTTCCTTCCCATCCGTCTTTCCATGATCTTCTTTTCTTTCTCCTTCTTTTCACATTTTTCACCAAGTTTCTAAAGAGCAGTGACAATGCCCTGTTTAGTCTTTTACTTTTACTCCCTCCCTCCTATTCCCTACCCCTCCTTTCTGCTTTCCTTCCTCTATTAGCAGACATCAACAAGCTGTCATTAATCCTGAGCGAGTGGCATCAACAATCCATTAACCTAAACAATGCACAACTTTTTATCTCCGCATCCATTCATCCATTACTTTCTTCATCCTCTCTGTCCATCTATCTTTTATCTCCTGTCATCATCACTCTTTACTGAGTCATACATCAGATTCCATTATTGTCCTTATAAAACAATGGGCAGCCATACTTTGCTGACACACACTGTCAGCAAAGTATTTCATAGTCAAATTATTCATTTTTTTAACATTTTGCAGATTTGTAGGGGGATGGGCATTCTTAGACTTGGCTGTAATGTATTCATGTGGTCATAGATGAGATTTTTCCAAAAGCATTACAATTCTGCACAACTTTAAAATAAATGAGCTGGATTTAATGGTGGTACCACAAACTGCTATCAGTGTGGCAATAACAACCTGCAGAGGAGTGGCTGTGAGCCTGGGTCAATGTTAACAAGGGCTGGGGGCAAAGACCTCTACAGTCTCATTACATTCCTGTGAAATTAAAATGACCATCAGAAATGCCTCTAATACCAGAGGAGAGCTTTATTAATCTTCTTTTCAATTACATTTATAAAGTACGTGTGAATGTTCCTTGTAGGCTACCATAAGTTGTAGTAGTTAGCAAGTGTGTGTACCTTTAAGCAACAGAAATTATTGGCACCAAGTAGAAGGCAATATCTTACATAAAAACAACCAGTATGTTAAAATCCAGTGGTATGTAGAATTGACCCATGTTTGTGTTTTGTTATGTTTCTATGATATCTACATATGATATCTACCTCTGTGGTATTTACAATAAGCATTACCATGGAACATTTCTGCTGGGCATTATGAAATGTATCCTTAAACCTCCAATGGAAAACATTCAGAAACAAATTATGAGCACCTGCATTATGACGATTGAGTGGTCCAGCAAAATTCGGCAGTATGGCTAAGCATGTATTGCTTAAAAGTTAAAGAATAGGTTGACATTTTACAAATCTATCTCTATACAGTAATCACTTGTGCATATGTAGTGCACATTGAAAGAGTTTTTGGTCACTGTAATCATTCCTCCTGTTCTTACTGGCCTTGAACGGATCTCTTACTAATGTGATTCCAATGTAAGAAATGGGGGACACAATCCACACGTCTTCACTCTTTTCAAAAATGCTTTCTAAAGTTTATTTGAAGCTAATATGAGGCTTTGGGAGTATAAATTAGTTCAATAAAGTCGGTATCTTCCCAAGGCACTTTTAGCGCAAAATTCTCCATGATTTTATTTTATATTTTGCAGCAAATGTTTCAGAATTTAACCTCCATTTTGAACAAATCATGTGCTTTTAAATCACAAGTGGTGAGCTAACCAGTAATATCCAATTTTAAAAGAAGTGTGACGGCATTCACCCTTCAAAGGCTCTTCTTAAGGCGAGGGTCTTTTGTGTGAGTGGACCATTGATGGGAAGGTATAGTGAGCTAAACCACACTACTTTGATCCCTTTTCTTCCTAATAATCAGACTCATTTCTTCCTCTCTGGACTCCTTTAAAGTAGTTGAGAATAATTATGAGTTTAGTTGGCAGGTGTGTGTGTGTGTGTGTGTTTGAAGAAGTGAAATAGGTAAGATTCCTACCGGCTGCATGTATGTGGTGCAGAACATATTTTGATAGTAAGATCTATCGGCAAACACTTGTGGACTGAGACAAACACTGGACAAACACACATGCACAAGCGGGGGAGGGGGTCGGCTGGCAGTGTGGGTGGATGTGGGTGTGGGGCTGACCGGGCCAATTGTTTGTCTCCCAGAATCAAATGGGAGGTGATTTTCTGAGCAGCATAAGGGGGAATGGAAAATGACACAATAAATGAGCAATCTTTTCTCTCTCTTCTCTTTCTATCATTTGGCCCTCCTCTGAAGAAGAATGATCTGCCAAAGTCTTTTTGTCAAGCTGGCACACACACACACACACACACATAAACAGTCTCCTCTGCAGCGCTCTGTTTGGCCCACACTGTTGTTGACTGTGTGATCTGATGAATGACACCCCTATTTCAATTATTGCCCCTCCCCTCTGCTCTGGCTATCTCTCAGGCTGTCCCTCACACATAGACACACCTTTCAAACACCTTTAGCCAGGTGTCCACACTCGTCACAGGGCAGCTAAGCTTTTCAACTGGAACATCAGTAAAAATGATGATAACTAAGCCCTAGTCATCCCTCTACGGTCTCACAAGGCTATTAAGTCTAAAATGAAGGCCAGAGAGGGAGGGAAGATTGAATGGGTAGAAATGGTTAGATGGGATGATCTCCAAGCACTAAGACCTCTGAAATGTGGCCATTCTTGCTCTTCACCAATCAGATAATGTAACACAACCTGTCACTCATTCTGAAACCAGCCCCTGAGGGTGTTGAATTCCCTCTTAGGCCAATGTCAGAATCACATACTGTAGCGTTGTGTGTGTGTGTGTGTGTATGTGTGCATAAGTGTAGATGTTTTTTCTGTTGAACTGTGTGTTGAGAATCTTGCTATGTCTACTTGTTTTAATGTATGAAATGTCTCTTTATATGTTCTTCTGCAGTGTTTTTAATACAAAGTGAATGGCTAAAGGGAGATATTCCACGAGAGCATCATCTGTCATGTTGTTTAGTCATTTTCTGAGATCGTTTGCTGGAAGCTCTTCAGCTCTAAGTGTACTTGAGCACAATTGTGGTATCTCAACCAAAAAAAAAAACTTTTGTCATCCGTACCCTAGCAAAAATCAATATATGTCATGAAACATTAACACTGAAGAATGTACTGTTTGTACAGCAAGTGAGAGAGGTAAATCTCCCTAACATTAAGGAAACTTTGAATAAAGATGTAACCAAGAGTTAACTCATGGAGGCTGTGTGCTCTTGTCAGAAAGTCCTATTTGAAATGTAAAAGCCCATAAAAAATATAAATAGTGTTAATGAGTTTGCGAAACTTTAACATCAGTTACATAAGAAAGTGAACTAGTTATTTTCCCATCCTCTTCATTAGTGTTGCATAATTGTTTTCTTAGCCAAGCTGCTGCAGACAAAATATGTCACAGGACTAGACTTTATCCGTAAATACACAAATTCTGGCGGTGGAAAATGATGGAATGTTTTACATGAGTGGATTACTTGGTTTTTAAATAAATTCAATTGATACTGGTAGCAGAATAGTTCAGTCTTGGTATACAAATTAAGACGCCTTGTTTAATCCACACATTTTGCTAAGGTAACAGTGCTGTTCTAATATGACCTTTCAGCAACAAACAGGATAAATGGAAAACTCACACAAAGTGAATGAGGGCATTGATTTTTTTTTTCTTATTTATTTTAGAGAAAATTGAAGGAGAGAGAAATGAGGAAAAGTAAGGCAGAGATATAAAAACGCAGTAATAAGGAACACAGAGCACCAATAAGGATGATAATGGAGGAAGGGGAAGGTGTTTGTTAGAGCGCAAAATGGAGGATGGAAAGTGGAAAACATTTGAAATATAACATATACTGTAAAGAGGGAGAAATAAAGGTGTAGAAGATGTGTAGTGTAGGCAGATGATAAATGCAACTGCTCCGTTAGACAGACAGACACACACAGACTCACACATGCTCAGTGTGCAAGGTCAGTAATTGGTCACAGCACAAAGGCCTCTCTGGCATCACTAACACCAGTACCATCACCTGTGAACTTTAAATACAAACACAGGAGAATGTAACATTTATCCATTTTGCATTTCCCTCGAAACATTGAAATATACATTATAAGTTGATATTTCCACCATTATTGGTCATTGAATGTGGTCATCATGATGTGGTATAAGAGCTTGTGCTTTTAAAAATCTGATATTTCAGCTAAACTGAGAAGTTAAAGAGGCTTTGGTTTGGTTTAGGTAATGAAACTATAAAACTTCTGATGACGCAAAAGTAACAGAAGTGACTGAATTCAATGTATTTTTAACCTGTGGCTGGTAGATATGTATCTTCCAAGACCAGTATTACCAGGAAATGGACAGTTTTTCTTATTGGATTATTCTGCTGCACACTATTTACATCCAATGCCATTTTTCAGTGCCAATGCAGTAAGTAGTGTGCCCTGTGGAGGTCCAGGTGGATGGGCATGAAGCATGTCCAACTTTCATGCAGGCGTCCTGTCACAGACCATTACATGGCTTCAAATCATAGTTCCCATGCATGGGTGTTGACGAAATTAATAATTAATTGTACATCCAAAAATGTTATAACTGAATGTAATTCAGTCTTTGCAGAATTTACCAATACCAACTTTATGATATAATATAGGGTACTATAGGGTCGCAGTAAATAAGTATTTGAATTTATATTAATTTGTATAGTGGGATGTGTAAACTTTAATACTGTTAATGCTATAATATTAAAATTAAATTTATTCATTTATATTCTGGCTCTGGGCTTTTGCAGTAATTGTGAACATTCATGTTTAACGTGACTTCTAGCAATCCACCTAACAAAGAAAGGTTCAAGAATTTCATGATTAAATGTGTTTTAAAAACTGTCAGAATAGACTCTTTATAGGTCAAAAGACACCGTGCACATTTAGGTCTGCACGTAGAGGTAGGATTTAATGACATTTTGGCAGTAAGCCTTCTTCAGAGCCTTTTATCTTCATGATTAAAAACCTCATATTTCCTACTGAATGTATATGTGTGAATCTGATTCTGTTTCTTCAACAGATACACAAAAGGTAAAAGCAATATCTACAGCTGCAAAAATAAATGGAGTCAAGGAAAAACAGCCAGCACTTTTTCTCATTTCCTGTGAAATAATCCATCAGCATCAACTGACAAAAGCAGTTAGTTTCATAAAACGTGAGGCAGACACAGAGCCTGGTGTGTATATTGTGAATTTTGACAGGACAGCAAACCTTGTGAATGGTGAAGTTTTATTCTAGTCACTCTACAGAGAGAGGGAGAGAAATAGAGAGAGAAAGAGAGATAGAGAGATAGAAAGAGAGATAGAGAAACAGTGCCACTGTACAGAAGAGCTCCTGTGAAATTCACACAAAAAATATTGTTTTTACTCTTTATCATTTATAATTCTCCATGATGATGTATTCCAGTATGAATTTACAAGCGATGTATACAGGTGTCATTTCTAAATATATTCAAAATAGTTCCTTAAAAGTCTTTGAGGAAGTATTAGTTAAAAAAAAAGCTCTATTCTTACAGCAAACCATAAAGAAAGAGGTCTCGTATCTTTGGAGGGATAGCAGACTCAAAGTAGAGGGTTGCTTTTTTCTTTTATCTTCTTTACAGTTGAAGTCCTGACTACACATGAAGGAGAGGGAAGAGAGAAGCAGAGCTGGTGATACAGTAATTCTCACCTGCCATTGGAGGAAGAGCAAGGATGTCCCGTCATACTGAACCAAGCCCTGACCCCTGAACCGCGACCCCATTGAGCAAAACGTGATCTGATAATGACCCGTCAGCCAATGAGGAAGTTGCACTAGGGTCAAGTCCTCGCCTTCTCCCCCAAAACAGCAGCAGCATCTTCATCGTGTTAAACATAGATAATTTTTTTCTCTCAAATATGTATATACTCACACCTGGTTACAACGCATTAGTGATCATAACATCATAACAAAAATAACTAACAAAAAAGAAACATAAAACATTAAAATTGTTACATCTGGGGTTGCATGCCATCACCTCATTATTTATCATTAAATGTAATTAAAATACATTTTTGTCATTAAAAAGAGCAGGGTTGTCATCACAAGGGTGTGTGTGTGTGTATGTGTGTGTGTGTTTGTGTGTGTGTGTGTGTGTGTGTGTGTGTGAACATAAAACAGCATCAGTTTACATGACAGTTCTGTAAAAGTAGAACAAATAGAACAAATCATCATGAGTTCATAAAATGCGAGGGTGCCATTTGATATTTTTTACATGTGCATATTGTTCACTTGTCAGCTCACGCAAGCAGCATGTGGAGATAAATATGATAATAATAATAAATATGCAGATAAGATGCAAAAAAAGACAAATGTTGCTTATCAGTCAACATTGTGTGAGCTGAATGGGAAGCAAGAAGAAGTTCACTGCAGTATTCCAAGAGTACAAAAGGGCAATATGACCGTGGTTGTTGAAGATGGAGCTTCAATTGAAACACAGTGGCTAATGCAGTCGACTGCCATTAAAAACCATGGAGAGGAAAGAGAGAGATTCCTGTTTGAGTATTCCATAAAAGGGTGGCTTTTCAGATTTCAGACGTTTAAGTAACATCCTCCATTGTGTTAAGGGTGCTCAGTTTGGCAAGGAGTGGAGCTGCACAAAACACCCACTCACTGAGCACAACGATCTAAGCCCCCTAACGCCATCCCTCCTTCTCTTCCTCTTCTCTCTTTACTTGGGTTGCATGAGCTCGGGCGAAGAGCCGAACTGGAAGACCTAGGACTGGTAAACATCAAAAGGAGAAAAGTTTGATCCTGCTTTTCGGTCGCTATAAATCATGTTGTTGTTTTCTATTTTTTGTCTTTTTTCATTTTTACAAAAAATCTGCGCCGCATCCTGTTCTGTTGCTATGGTTGAAGCTCCCCCAAAACGCACGGAATCATCCTGAGGTATTTTATTTGATACAATTTGGCTTTGTGAATCCAATCAATCAAGCAAATCAATCAATTAAAATGAATACATGACTTTTCTTTTGACTGTACAATTTTGTACAATATCATGCTACAAAAAAAGAGTGTTGTGGTGGGAACGCATGTACATGAAAGTATGTGCATGTGCAAGTCTTTTCAGCTAAGTTTTATCAAAAAGAACAAACAAACAAACCAATGCATAAACAATCCGTTTAGGAACCAAATGTTCTAGTTAAGACTTCAAGCTTACCCAAGTTCTGCCATGCACACACACAACTTACTCCACACTAGGATGGATACATGAATGACGAGCACATAACAGTGGAGCCTATTTGGCTCCATCCCTCTCCATCTTGTCCTGCCCTCCACATCCCACATCCCGCCCAAATGCTATAAAGGTAAACAAGGGATCCGTTTTGAGTAGTCTTCAGATCAGCAGGAGCCCTGGTTGATTGTGGATCAACAGTAATTGATGATCAATAATTGTTAACCCAATCTCCAGTTAGACTGTAGTGGTTAGAACTGTATAGGACTGCTACTGCTGTACCAACCAACCAATCAAAGTTTAATTTTACAAAAAAATGAAAGAAATAAAGTGAAGTAGTCCTATAGTTATCCAACACTCTAGTGATGTGTCATGTTGATCGAGGTAGGGAAGAAGGAAAGAAGAAATAAGGAAGGATTCTTTTTATAGCGAATACCCTGTTTCTTAGTGTCAGGGAGGTGAAAAGACAAAAACACATCACTGTCCAGGCTCTCCCCAACTCAGACAAAGGGGTGGTGGACTCATTTCTCCCTTGTTTATCTCCTCTTTGCTCTATTCCCTTCTACCATTTTCTTGCTCTTTTGCAGCAGGAGCCACAGCATGACACTGATTTACTAATCACAAAGGTCAAGGATAAAGGTTTCGATTGTACAAGTATCCATCCATCATATCTAGGAAGACACAGTCCTTTTTCATTAACAAGTAAAATATGTGTCTGAGAGTGTATTTGTGTGTATTTTGTCATCTCTGACACAGAAAAAAATCACACATGCAAAATAATCTACTACTCCTGATGGTATTTTTCAGAAAACTATGCTTCTTTAAAAGCAAATGTGGGAGAAAGGTTTTTAAACTAATGGCTATTGTGCTACCAAATAAGCAAACACTAAAATCCTACATAGGGGGATCCGGATGCCAGAATCCCTAATAAATCTTATAGTTTAATAGAATAAAAAAGCAATACTTTGCAATTATTTTTCTATGTGCAGCGCCACAAATGAAATGCCCATCAATTGCCTCAGGTTTCCCTGCTTGTCTGTCCTTTTCTATCATTCTGTCAGTCTGTCTTTCCACCTGTCAGTCTGTAAACATTATTCATTGATAGCACCTACATTACTCTCAGCTTCCCATCACTTTCATGTCTCTTAGCATGGGCTTAACACATAAAACCAAATTCTGACCAAGCACACCGACACCTAACTGCCAAAACTAATAGAGGCTCCACTCTGTGTCATTTAGCTGCTCATCTCTTTTCTCCCTTTCTCTCCTCTTTCACTGCCAGGTGTCTCTGTGGCCATATTTGTCAGAGTAACAAGCAGCAGACCGTTGGACTAGCTCACTGTGACGCCTCTGCCCTCCTGGGACGCCTCCATGTCTGGCCACGACATCAAACGTGCCCATCTGGTCTGCCTGTCAGGCCTCTTCTCCTCAACTAGCGAGCCCCAAGCTTGACAGTGGAGGTGGAAAGGAAAGAAGGGAGAAGGAGGAGAGACGGAACGAGAGGTTTTTGCCTCTCTCCCTCTAATTCCCCTCTCATATGATTTCTCCCATCCTCCTCACCACTTCCTCACACATTTCAAACAAAAATCTGCCTCTTTCCCAACAACGCTTTTAGGAGTCCTCCTTCACTGTAATTTAGGCCTTCTCTGCCCACTAATGGGACTTTGACATTTCCTACCCCTTCTTAAAACCTGAGGGGTTGATGACTCCCCTCCCCTTTACACCAGGATACCTTATGGCAGCGTGTCGGCCATGCAGCCAATTCATCGGTACATGGCAGAGAATGGACAAAAATGGTGATATCATCTGCAAAGAGAATAGTAGTAGTAGTACCGTCATACCCATGTGGGCACAAGTCCATTTGGATTACAATGTCAAAGAGAAGAAGAAAAACGTAGTGTGGCCATGGCATCCCTTGGTGGATAACATAGTCGATAAATTATAATACAAACCCAGAGAGGAGTAAAGAGGAGAGAACACATTATTTCTTATATCAACTAAACATCTGACTCCAGACTGGGGATTTTTTTATACACCCGTCTATTGCTGAACTGGGCTGAGTTTAGGACACCACGTGGGGCCGGGTATGCACTAGTCTTATTGGCTGAGTAAGGCATCACATGCTCTTTATTGTACATGTCATTGGCTATCCGCCCGTCCCGTGAGCAGTATGAAGTGGTGGATTTAACAGATGAGCGGAGATTGTTCGCATCGTTGCGTGTTTTGATGGGAGGCGCTCCAAGGACTGCTGCAGGTGAGGCCACTGCCAGCTGTTTGTAAATATCAGAGGAGCTACGCCCATGGACCAGTCTGCTGCTGGTGTCATCCCTCAGCGAGTGGCTGAGGAAAGGGTTGTCCGAGCCATGGGCCGGGTACAGGGACTTGCTCCTCTTGCTCTCCTCCAGGTTGTGGTTAAACAGCATTGACTTGGAACCGGTGCCAAACAGTCTGCCGGAGTAGGGACGCATGCCAAAGAGGTTCGCGTAGTGCGAGTCAGATGTGGAGTCCAGGAAGCGATCCTTCTCCTTGAGGCTGACGCTGCGTGCCGGTCGGCCAAGGTCTACATCCTTAGGCTTTTCTAGCATGATGTTGTCAAAGGAGTGCTGACGACTCAGCCTCAGGCGGTTTCTCTTTTGGACATGCGGCCCATCCGTCTGTGGCCAGTACAGACCAAACATTTCGTCTGGTTGCTGCTGCTGTTGGTGGTGCATGGTGGTACTGACCAAGGGGTCAGAAAGTAGCTGGTCCTCAGTAATGTCATACAGGTTGGCTGTGTGGAGGCATGCTTCACACCGATTATAGGGTGAGCGAGTGGCAGAAGCTGAGGCAGACGCAGTAGGGGTGTATGGCCCTCCTGGTGGGTAGCTAGCGGTCACTTTGGACAAGCAGGAACGACAGTGTGTCTGTTTGTAACGATCAATGGACTCATGTGGGGAAAGATTTTTCTCTTTCAGACTGTAGTGTTTAGAGTAGGTTGGATCTGGTAGAAGATCTGAGTCAGTGTGGTGCAAAGGCGAGGAGTTCAGATGAATGATGGGCTGCTCACACTTCCTATAGTTGTCACTGTGGTCGGAGTAGATCTCGGGATAATCCAAATCGTCAGCGGCAAGGCCACGACTCTCGCGGTAGTGAATGGGGTCTGAGTGCAAACTCAGCTCTCGGTCTGAGTCGATTGTGTAGATTTTCTCTCCTCCTCCTCCTCTCCCAGTTTGATTGGTTCCGCTGCCGACCTGCTTAGTCTTTAAGTAGGACAACTCCACCTCACTGCAGTCCCTTGGGTATTTTGATGCCACCGATCTTTTTTTTAAGTTGTCCTTGGGCTTCAGGTGCTTGTTGTTTTCTGGGTCCTTGTAGGAGGCCGCCCTGCTGGAACAGTCAGAGATGTCAGAGTGGGCTGTGTCCTCGGGAATGTAGCGCTGTGTCTTCATTGACATTCTTGGGTCTGGCATCAGCATGTCAGGCATGGGAGGGGGCCCAGGTGGCACAGAACGAAGTGTGTCCACTGACTTCTTCCACAGGGTCCGGGGCGGCTTGGCGTTTGTCTGGACTGAGTCTGCACTCACTGCCACCTCTACTGTGTTGGGATTGGCATCATTCAGGGTCAGAGGATGCTGGCCTCCCTGGAAGATGTAGTTGTTAAGGTGGTCTTTGTGGCGGTTAGCAAGATAAGACTGCAGGTCGCCAGTGTCCCCATAGATCATATCTTTGGGAGCATAGCTTCGGTTGTCAGCATAGATGAAGTTGCCTTTCTCTGCCATCATGTCCATGATCATGGGGCCAGCTGAGTGCATAAACTCACGTTTAGGTGAGTTCATGCGGGAGCCACCCAGGTTAGACATGTTGGTCATCTGTTTGGCTGACTTGATGAGCTTAAGCATTTTGTCCTGGGGGCTAAAGTCTAGATCTGTCTTTTTCTTCATGTCAATGTGGACTCCATGGATGCAACTCCAGATTCCCTGCAAGAAAACATATGGATGAACAAGTAGAATGGAGAGAAATTAGGGGGAGTAAAAAGAAAATGAGAGGGAGAGAAGAGTGGGAGAGGGAAAGATATAACAGGGAAAGTGATAATCAAACATAAAGAGGGATTGAGAGAGAAATGAAGAGAGACAAAAAGAATAGTGATTACTTATCTACTCTGGCCAAACATATCCAAGCTCTGTATGTTTTATTGAAATTGATTAAATTGGTAGTGACTCTTTTATCACCATTAACACAAACTTGAAACAGTTTTAAATTAGGGTTTCTTTCATTATCTCTGAAGCATACTTGTTTAAGATATGAACCTTCTAAACAACCATCTATGATTGATTTAAGAGGATGGTGCAGTAAAAACAACATAATAATTTAGTTCTTAAGTTGAAAGTATTTAAAGTTAATCATAAACATACCAAGCCAACAAAACACAGAGTATTGCTCAAAAAGTAATCCAACCTGATTAAATACAGTCTCTAGCCACTCTACCAACACAAACCCCTTTCATAACCCAATGTAATACCAGTGTATATTTTCAAAAGGGGACACATAGACAAAATGTAATGTAATACAATGAGATGTCTTTCTGCAGCTCCATAAATTTCACAGTACAAATGTTTGCAAAAATGTACCAATGTCTTATAGTTAATTTAATTCATCCAAACAAAACAACATGAATCAAGAATGAACCTAAAAATATGAAAAACTGGTTACATTATTCCTCATAACTCAATGCCCCGAGCTTCCCTTAAAGGCACTCCAGGGGTGACACGTTCTTTGAGAAGGAACAACAGTGAACAGGATAAATTACTATCAAAAACTCACTACTAAATCACTACAACAGAGAGGTTAATAAAACCAGCCAAAAACAGGAGCTGCCAATATAATGAGTGACGAATAATTCTTTCCTAATTGAGACCATCTTCAAGTTCACAAATACATCCTTAAAAGGTATTTATTACATGAGCAAAGCAAGAATGAACACTTTTTGGTTCAGCACACATTTTGTGGAACTTATCAACACAAGTAGGCCATTAAGGGTGTATTTTGCCCTATATCACTTATGAGAGTGGCTTGGAAATAACATATTTTTCAAGAACCTCACTTCATCTTCTCTAAAAGTTTTCACTCCTTACTACCCCCCTCTGTTAACTTTGAAAACAGAGTCACACTCTGCCTCAAAAATAGTGCAGAGACACTGCAGTGCTTTTAGAGATGCACATCCATGTCTTCTGTTCTCACACACAACAAGGGAGAATGCTGACCTTTTAACAGAATGAGAGAGAACAGATTGATTTAGTGTGGGTTGTCGTGATTTCACCCAAAAACATGCTGCAATTAGAATCTATTTTTGTCGATATTCAGGGCTGCCTCGTGATTCCCCCTCCCGTCTCCATCCCCATACTCCTCTCTTATCCTCCTTTGTGCAGCCCTCCCTCCTTCCCTCTTGTTTCACTCAGTTTCTTAGTCTCTCGGTTTAGCAGTAGCTCTCTTTCTCTGCATGTCCGTGTGTGCAAGCTTGCGCTGCTTTCTTATTCTGCTGATAGAAAATAGAACTAAGACAGGTCTGTCTGACCCCAATAATGCAGCATTAGCCCCTAGTATAGTTGCAGTGCTTTGTGGCACCTTAGAGCCTTGAACCTGACCACTGTTTACCCTTTCAGACCACCCCAGGCCCAGATATTGACACTGCCACATACTCACAAGTTCACACCTGCAGTGGTTGACTCCTGGGCTGAATAAAAGATGTCTTGTTATGATTAACAGTTGAATTCTGTCTAAATCTGTAGCAGCAATTTGTTCTCCCAAACCACAAAATAGGCTAAAGAATGCTTGTAGGACATAACTGCACACGCAAACATATACCTCCAATATACAAACCGTTCCTTACCCGACTGATAGAGAAAAGAAGACCCGGCTTGCCGGTGCAGACCCCAGTGAAGCAGTATCTGAGCCTCCAGTAGAAGAGATGCTCGGAGACAAAGGTGATGAGGGACAGCCCCATGGCCGTGGCCAGCATGTAGAAGACCCCAGCCATGTTGTCCACATCTAGCTGACTGGACATCACCTCGTTCTTCTCATTGTGGCAAATTCCTGTCAGCCACTGGGCTTCCAGCTCCTCCATTTCACCTGAACAGCAAAAGAACAGAGAGAGACTCAAATCCTTTACTGAATGGCTCATTGGAGTTTTAAAAAGCTATACAATGTATGTACATAAAAGATCCTGTAAAAGCTGCTTTGAAATGTTATCTATTTTGTTCTTTAAATGTTTTAATTGTTTTTAATAAATGAATGGTAAATGGTGTTATCATCTGTAAAGGTAGTTAGTAATTAGTAATAACTTAATTACTTTCAAAGCAGATGTGATGTTTGATTTATTGTATTGTATTTCATTAGTATTTTCACCCAAAAAGTACAATGTTTGTATGAATTTCTATGAAAATAGTTAGATCTAAAGATATTTGATTGTGACACATGTCTGCTTTTGGGTGAATTAGTTCTGTATCAAAAATAAAGGTTGAATGCTAATATTTTTATTTAACTGTGTTGTTTATCAGGGGCTGTATTATTTCTTTAGGCATCACCATCCACTGGGCAGTCTCCTCTGTTGCCTGATGGAGCAAAGATATTGTTGTTGAGTGTTAATGAAAGAAAGGTAGAGTAGAAAGCAACAAAGACCTTATCTTTTCTCGTTCCTCACTCTGTGTACCCTTCCCTTCGTCCCCCCTCCCTCTCTGGCTTGCTCTGTGACATTTGGCGCGTGGCTAATCCAATCTGTGTCATTCAGGGCTGGATAACTAAGGCTGCTAGTGAGGAAAGACAAATATCATGGTGGTGTTCAGCTAGATGTCTTAAGAGTGCAGACTCATTAAGACATCATTAACCCTTTACGACAAGTGAGAAAGGTGTGTCTCCTGTTAGATTTGCAACCACACAACGGGCGGTCACTTTGTCTTTTTTGTCTCTTTTAAATCAAGTGCATTCAAGGGAAAAGCTGTGGGGAGCTGTGTCTGTCTACACTGCTGCTCTGGCTCCAGGGGGATGTATTGCTGAAATTCAGATTTCGTTCTCTTTTCAGCAGTCAGACAGCTCAAGCATTAGTCTGGTGATCAGTCAGTTGGAACACAGGAACACACGTCTGTACAAGTTTCATCCACACTGTCAAGGCTTTAATAAATGGTTTAGTCTGAAGCACCTAGAAGTGGATTTTCTTTTTCTTTCTTTTTGGGCATTTTGCCTTTATTGGATGGGGACAGCTGCAGAGAGAGACAGGAACTGCGGGAAAGAGAGAGGGAATGACTTTCAGCAAAGGGACTGGACTAGAAACGAACCCAGGGCACTCCAGTAAGGACTCAGCCTTAATGGTACGCGCTCAACCAGGTGAACATCCGGGCAACCTAAATAAACATACATTTTAAGATGTGTGGGTGTAGTAGTCTTCTGCATTGCATTATTATGAACCACAAACTTCAGTTCCTTCAGTTCAGGATATTCACTTAATTTAAGTTTCTTTGGGATGCTTATCTGCACTTTGAAAGAACTCATAGATGCTTGAGCACAAGTGGTTTCTACCCTGACTGAATGGCATGGCATTTTGGTCTGATGGATTACAATCTTGCTACACTGTCAAATTGCATGAATTTAGACTATTGCCGCTGCTCCAAGATGGATGCATTTTATCAGGAGCGTGCTGCCTGAAAGTGGGAGAAAGGGGAAAGAAAGGAGAAAGGAATTTGCCAAACAGATACTGCATGAAACAACAAGACATGACAACAAGAATTATATGTATATTTCATCACAATTGAAGGTTATTTTAACCCTCAAAGACAAAATGTGACCTGCAGTATGTCTGTGCCAGACCATGTGTTTCCATACAGGCTGTATGACTGTTTGTCTGTTTGTTTTTCACCCTCCTCCATTTCTCCCTGAAAATGTCTCTTCTCTGTCTTCTCTCTGTCCATGAAGAACCATATGATCTCCACCTACATTGTGCCTATCTGATCAAGTAGTATCTGCCAAGACACAGAGTCACTGTCATCTATCAAGGACCTTCACTTCCAGCCTCTCTCTCTCTCCACCTGACACATACTCTTTTCCTTGTCTTCTTCTCATACTGTGCTCCCTGCCTGGTCCTCTCTTTCACCTCTTTGGCCATCTAACACGTGCACCGTCTCTGTCTTTGTGTCTGTCGCATCACTTTCTCCCTCCATCTGTTTACTCTCTCATACTCTCTCTGCAACTCTTTTATCTCTTTTACCCTCGTCATCTCTTTCTCTCTGCTGTCCTATCTCATTTCTTTTAGATAAATAGTAGGTACAACACCACTGAAGTTTGAAAGATTGAATGGAATTAATAACAGTGAGAAAAAAACTAAGCAGAGTCAGATTCTTGTCAAAAATGATCCAGCCTTGAAATATGATTGGCTGTGGCCTGCATGCTCTGTGGCCTTGATAAGATTTGGTTAGAGAGGATTATTGTGACACCAATGTTCATTTAATCAACTTCAGTGCACTTAATGTGAGTGGCTGTTGAACACTTGCATCAGCAAAATGCTTTCGATGTAAAATGTAAATGAATCTGTCACTAAAAGCTAGAGCTGTCTTGCTTTCTTTCTGTTTTGCGGTAGGATATTGTTTATGTAAGAACTTCTGAGGCTACTGCAATAAAGGAATGTGGTGATTCAGATAGTGTAATGCGTACACACACACACACACACACACACACACACACACACACACAAAAACACACACAGATCTGGTATTGCAGAGAGGAATATATTAGAATAACTTACACACTCTGCCCTCTGTTTAGAGCAGCCTTTTGTGTCCAGAATAACATCAAAGGACTATTTATACTTCACTGCTTTCCCTTTGTGCTGTCAGCAGACAAGGCAGTGGAGGTGTGTATGTGTGTGTGTGTGTGTGTGTGTGTAAATTACAATGCTGGCAAGGAACACTGTAACCTTTTGCCTTCCTGGATAGTGCCATGCACTTTGAATTTGTGTATGAGAACGGCGAGCGAGTGTGCCTCTCACCATCTCCGATGATGGCCAGGATAGCCAGATCCACCTGTCGTTTCCAGTAGGAGCCTTTCTGTAGAGCAATACCGTAACCAGTGGTAGCAAAGATGTACCTGGACACAAGCACATCCAAAACACGCGCGCACAAGACACACACAAAAAACACATATTTTAACCTTTAAACAAATGTTTTCACCTTTAATTCTCCAGATGGTGTCACTATGATTAGAACTATCTTTAACATAATGATGCATGTAAATGTCATGAAGTGGAAATTTAGGTCACAGATATACAACATCAAAATCAGTAAAACAGACAAGACAAGCAGTCCTAGTCTCTGACCTTAAAGGGTTGGTTTGCATTTTTTCAAGAGAGTCTTAAAACAGTACTGACATGCTCTGCTCCATGTATACAATGAAACACTGTTGGCCGCTTTAATCATTCCTCCGCTCCATACTGGCCACAAAGATATCTCTTCTTAAAGAATTATATGAGATGGAGGAGAAAAGCCACAAGTCATATGAGGCTTCAGTTTGTGTTAGACAAATCAAGTAAGCTTGGTATTATTTTTGCACAGAATGTGGACTGTGGATTTTGTCTCCCAACTCTTACATTGAAACGGCTTTAGAAGTGCATCTCTTTGCGGCCAGAATGGAGAGGAGGAACAATCGACAATGACCAATAATAGTTTCAGTGTGCATATGGGCATGCAAATGTTGCTTTAAGTCTTGAAAAATGTGTACCCATCCGTTACATAATCTTTCTTTTTCAGATAATTGTAATCATTACATATATAATCTAAGTGTCTCATGTTTAGTTACGTAGTGACTCCTATATAGTATAATAATATATTTTAATAATATATATATAACATATATATTTTAATTAGAATATATAATAACAATTCTGTGATATATCATTCTCATTAAATGTGTAAAAAAAAAAATTAAATTCAGTCAAACTCATGTGGTGGCACCACATAACTGCACTCTGACACCTGAAGACATTGGTCTCGGGACCAGAAATTTCCTGGAGTATCCGCTGGTTTCCGGGCAACAGGTCCAGACCAAGAAAAAGTTTGGCACATAACCCCCCATAAACCGCAGATTTGTTGTTTTTACTCTTCAGTTTTTGTACGGACTAAACAAACAAAATACAACATGTTAATTAGTGAAGTTTGGAGGGGTTGGTGAGGGAATTTGGTTAACTTTGGACAGTTAACATATCTCCCTGTCTGTAGTCATTGTGCTAAGTTGAGTTAGCTAAGTTAGCTGCTTGTGGTAGCTTCATATTTACTAGACATGATATAGACATGAGCAGGGATCAATCTTCTCATTTAACTCTCAGCAAGAAAATGAATGAGCAAACTTTGTTTTTAAGACTTTTGTTTTATGGTACAGAACTCAATTAGCAATTTCAGAATCCACGTGGTTTCCATTTACATGTACATGTGTGTCAGAACCATAAGCTAATAAAAAAACTACTTTGCACAACGGCTTGGACTAAATAATGGCAGGATCAGACCATGAAGTGAAGACAATCCACACTGAAAGTGTCTTTTTAAAGCACTAAAGCTTTAGTTACCCGCTGCCAATGGTCACCAGCTTACATCCCTCATCTCTGCCGGCCATGTAGTTCAACACTGCAGCATCATAGATGAAGGCGTCCAGTTTACTGCAAAAAGAGGAGAAAAAAGAACAGAGGAAAGAGATAGAAGAAAACAGACAGAGGGAGGGTATGAAGACAAAGCATGAGGGGTTTCAATTTTTTTTTAGAGAGAGAGTGAATGAGAAGTGCACAGGAGGAGACAGAAAGCAGAAGAAGGGCTTATTCTGTTATTTGCGGATCAATTCTAAAGTGTTAAATCATCTCCAATAGGACTGCAATCCAAGCGTAACCAAACACAGAGGACACACAGTGGGGAGTGGCTGCGGTTCAATACAGCACGCTTCACTGCTGATAGGACCTTGGAGGCATATGGACGACCTAAACAAACTTTAGACAGACACAAACATTTACACTGTCTCTCTCTCTCTCTCTCTCTCATTTGGCCTCTGAACTCAGGTGCACACACACATTCCTGCATGCACACACACACACACACACACACACACACACACATAAATAACCAGGTTGTGAAGTTGAACGTACAAAGGAAAATATCCCAGACTCAGACTGACATTTTCAATGTAACTGATGCCATCACTAACCACTGCGCTCTCACTGTTAGTGCTCACACACACACACACACATATATATATACACAGAGAGCCCTGCTAATAGTGCAGTGACTGGCTGGCATTTACTGAATGTCAGATCCAGCCCTCTAACGGAGACTCACAGCCGATAGTTCAGCTGTGTAATTAGCTTAACCCAGCACTGGCTCCATTCACACGCAGGCTGTGTGTCCAAACATGTAGGGAACCAGGCGTGTGTGTCGACGTGTGTCTGTGTGCGTGCGTATACTTCAGTATGTGTGTGATTGTGCATATGTGGCGTGCGTGTTTGTAAATGCTAGACAGACATGCTGTGGTTCTAATGGCTTGGATCCAGCCATCACGATCTGTCACACATTTATTTGGGTGAATAAAAAGCAGCAGCACTGATTTTTTTTTGCCACCTTCCATCTATACCTTCAAACGTAATCTTTACCACGGCAAAATTACCATTTACCGTGACTGAATCTTATTTTACACCACTACAGGGACACTTCTCAGTACAATACACAACCTGTAAGCTGAACTGCCGTATGAATAGCATCTGAACCCCAAATAAAACATTTTACAAGAACTTGACTTCACAACTTCACTCATCTCACAAGCTGTAGTTTTAAAGCATCCAAACTTGTTGTGGAGTTTTACCAAGACATTTCATGTGTAAAATCATAATTTCAAACCCTAAACCCCAAGACAATGTTATGTCTAGAATTCAATTTCAGTTAAAACATGGAAGGCTGTCTTCAGACTGACAACAGCACTGCGTCACAGCAACTCAGCGGGCTGCGTTGATGTGGCTATGGGGAGAAAATGACATACAAACAGTTCCGGTTGAAGGCTCATGAGATGCCAAAACTCTTTGCGTTGAATCTCTGGAAAGTTAACACAAAGTTGTGTTTGTCTTTCAGTTCTCGTGTCAGTTTGGTCACTACAGCCATATTTTATAACATGCAACAGTTTAATGTTAATAAAATAGTATTTATTATTATGTATGAATTGGTATGTACACTACTGGTACACAGTTAGTATTAGTATTATAATTACACAGTGATATGGGAAGTTATACGTTGCCGGCGGTATTAAAAAGTATTGCCAAATGATTCATGAATGTTTGTCATTCATTACTTTAAAAATATACTGACTTTAGCTGGTACTGTGAGTAATTTTGGTCCCGAAATGTAATCAAATCAATTCAACTCCCCTGTGCATAGTTTTGGTTCACGTGGCTGTAACAGATTTTGCGTGTAAAGCCTGTCAGCATTATGTGTGATCAGAGCTAATCCAGCCATCGAGCCTCAAACAGCTGAATGCTGCTGCAGTGTTGCTCATCTGCTAATACCACAGAATAGAATTATCAATGAGGGTATTACTGACTGCACACACCTGCAGCTCGCTGTGTGTGTGTGTGGTATGTATGTTTGTGTGTGTGTGCTCTGTATGCTAATACAACAACACAGGCGAGAGCGACAGAGTATTATAGATGCTGGAGTGGTTTAACCTGTCTTTACGTGTTTACATCCAGTTTACTTATGACTTATGGATGAGCGAGAAGAAGCTGAAAGACATAACTGCAAAAGAAAATCATGAATCATGAATTATATTCTCTAATTTGTGGTGTGTATTTTATCCTCCTCCCCCTTCGTGAGGCAGCCTGTTCTTAGAGCTGAGACGTCTGATTGGATCCTGCCCCATAGCCACTAACCAATCAGAAATAACTTCTTGTTGTATCACCTCATCAACCCTTTTGTCCTTTACCTTAGGTACTTGCCACCATCCTGTTTCTCTTTTCACTGCCATCTTTCTATTTCTTGATGTCTCTTATCTCTGCCTCTCTTCCCATTGCCCTCCCTTTTTCATCCCATTTTTATTTTCGTCCTATCCCCATCATTACCTCCACTGAGGTATTTTGTCCTTGACCTCCTACCCTACCCCCCTTTTCTCTTTTTTCCCCCATGTGATGGTGTCATGAGATTCAACCCTCTGCCTCTCCTTCCTCTTCTTTTCACTGTCTTTATCTCCACTTTTCTATCCATCCAACCCTCTTACATTGTTCTGCTCCTTGACTCTGTTCTTGGTTAGCTTTGTGATAAGCCCCCCTCTCTTACACACACACAAACACACACACACACACACACACAGAATGTGGAAGTATGTGATGACAAATGATTTGAGAGAGGACAAAACAAATTCAGAATGTTACTCAGTCTGTAAGTCAACATTTGCCAGCACACGTCCACGGAGCAGAATCAGATATGAGGCTGCACACACTTATTTTTGAGTCTTAATTTTCTCCAGCTGTTTTGGCAACATCTTCTTGCAGCACACAAGAGGTCGTTTGCCTGACATTTTTGCCCACCAAGCTGCAAAAGGAAACAGCAAGACCTCAGGGTGAAGCCAGCACAAGGAAAAAGTATATTGAGGGATATAGCGACAGTATGACTCTTTAGGAACTTATTGTTTAGCCTACAATATCAACTATTCTGTGCCTTTGGATCGGCGCTGTTGATGTTGGCGATATCCTTGCCATCGCCTAGTTCATTCTTACTGATGTGTCAAATTTGCTCGGATTCATTCTGGATGTAGCCACAGCCCAAAAGCGTTTGTGGGGTTCTTATTCCTGTCATTTTTGAATCCCACATGGAGTTGGATCAGATCACAGAAAGCTCAACCACCACATATCAGGTTCATTAGATTTCTGAGGGCAGCATTCTGCTCAGGAGTGAGCCTCATTCATAAAAACAAAATCACAGCAGAAATAAAGGTTAACACAACGCATAAGTGTATTAACAAGTAACATTTCACTAGTTAATACTTTTAAATTAATTTGTCTTTATAAATTACTCTTTGCCAACCATTTTTAATGTCCTTTCAGTCATTTAATGTGAAGATGTATTGATTTTTAAGATAATAGACAGCAAATATTTTCTTTGTCTCCATCTGGTGGTTAAAGAAACGACACTTACCTGTTTTTATTTTGAAAATAGAAGAAAGGGTTTAACAGGATGTCTATACTAAGCAGATGGGGTAATTCTTCTTCTTCTTTTCCTTATTAAATTCTGATCCTACAAATCTATGCTTGTGCACTCTCAAAGGTTGACCTGAAGAGTGAGCAGCACTTGAATTTGTTTATTATCCATAACACACCAAAACCAGTCCCATTTTAGAGACCAGTGCTATAAATAGCTCCTGCTGTTCCCAATGAGGAAGCCCATTCATCCCCAGTCTCAGTCACACACACACACACACACACACACACAGACATCCGTACCCTGTTTTGAGGCTGACAAGTGCGTCCTGGACTCCAGTTTGATGGTATTTCACCATGTACTGGTGCATTGCGGGGTAGTTCTTCCTGATGTTCCTCTCTGTGGATCCATTTGGAACCGTTCCAAAGCGGAACGGAGGTGAATATGCGTACGGGTTCTGAAACTGAGGTTGAGGAAAGAAGAACAATGGGGAGAGAGAGAGAGAGAGAGAGAGAGAGAGAGAGAGAGAGAGAGAGAGAGAGAGAGAGAGAGAGAGAGAGATATAACCACAGAGTAT
>JAVQJD010080148.1:0-13609 GCA_036023655.1 Nannoperca australis
TTCTCCAGCCGTGGTCACGTGGTGTCATAAATGATGGTATTATGAGAGGTATTTATTGAAGTCGGACTAAGTAGGACATCACTGAAGGCCTAGGTGTGAAATGCACGGCCCGCCACTGGAATGTGCCAATGCATCTCAGAAGGACAATTTAATGCTCTCATAATTACAAACAGTTACAGACAATTATGAGGCAGTAAAATCAATATCAGCTTAAAATTGTAAATTTAAGCGGCACAACAAAAATGAAAAAGTAATTAGAGTTTAAATGTGAACCATGTAGGAAAAATAATGTATTTGGTTTAATTTGTTCAGCGAGAATGTAAAAATGAGGGGAGAAATAACTGGCACAACTCCTGTTGCTAAGGCTACTGCTGTCCCTCGAGATGCAGCTTAGTGTGTCACTGTGTGTGTGGCTGCGAGGGTGTGCCCGCATGTATGTTCTAAGCATCAGTGTGTGTGCATTTAATTTCATGACAGATCCTCTCACTTCAGTGAATTAATGTGTGAGCCCCTGTGCCCTGAGGGAGCTGGTGGAGAGCCAGGTGCTGCGCACTGTCTGGCCCCCCTCTATCAAGGGGGACGACCAGATGATGACTCTAAAAGCCTTTTTGGGACACGGTGCTTCTGAACGATATCCTGGAGCCAATCAGACAGCTAAACAGAGATGACAAAGAGTGAGGCTGTTGACATGTCAGAAATGAAAGTGAGAAAGAGGAAGAATTTGACAAAAATACTCTGCATGAGTCTCTCTTTTTCTCTCTTTCGCTATGTAAAAAGGTACACCTCCTTTTTACGAGCAGGTCGATGAGGAGATTTTGGCTTTTTCAAGCTTGTTCCCTTCCTCCAACTAACACTACAACTATTGATTTTTGTGATTGCCCTATTCCCACCTTCCTTTCAGCTTGTCAACAATGATTTTGATTTTTTTTTTTTTTACATCCTTTTTTCCCCCAGTCAATTCTGATTATTCTTACAGTATCTACACAGGGCAACTACACAGTGGTAATGGTCTGGCAACTAAAATACTTGGTTAAGGCTCAGGAAAGATCGTCATCATGATTACATACTACAGAGAACAATAGGGATTGCAACACATCGCAAGCATATTGCACGCCCATCCTTGAAAAAGTAACAAGACCAAGAGGGTGGCCGTGGCTCAGGAGGTGGAGCAGGTCATCCATTAATCTCCGGGTTGGCAGTTCAATCCCCAGTTCCTTCTGTCCACACATTGAAGTGTCCTTGGGCAAGACACTGAAACATTAAATCGATGCCATCTGTGCCATCGGTGTCTGTGTGTGTGTGTGTGTGTGTTTACGAGACCAATCTGTAAAGCGCTTTGTAACCATTAAGGTTGAAAAGCACTATATACTTCAAGTGAAGTCGTTTAAGACTAAGCTCGTTTAACCAATTATTTCAAAACAAAGGAACTGCCTATCATGTAGCATGTAGTATGCAGTATGCAAAAAAAAGCAAAATCTGTATGTCGTACTTCAGTATGCACCAGTCTACCTCAACGCAGGTGGAACAGTCCTCGTGTATTTTTCAACTTTATTATCATGGTCACCAATGGCGGTCAGCAACAGAAATTGTGAAGAGGCTACAGTTATTACTTTTTCTTTTCAGAGCTTAAGAGGATGCTATTGCGATGGATGGCGTTAGCTGTACTATTGTTTACTTCTGCTTTTCAAAACTAGTATAGTATACTGCGAAAAGAATCGATTTAACAGTTTCATACTACATACTACCGATGAACGCAGTATGCAGTATGTAGTAGATACAGCAAGAATCATCAGTATGTAGCAGGCAGTTTCAAAAACAGCCAAAGTCTGAATTTTGCAGACATGTTGAATTGCAAATTCCGACACATCATTTTCAAAAACAGGGGGGATTATATTTTGGAAACAGTGTCTTACACAGCTCTTATTTTGTCACCAACTACCATGTGGGAGGAAAGAAACTATGCCATGAGAAAATTAGGATATAAATCAGTTTGTTCTTAAGCTGCTCATGATTACATTTGACAACTAAAATACAAATATGGTGTTTAAACAAAATTCAGTAGCTGCCCTTGCAAGATGTATTTTCACAGTTCTCCATACACATGACTGACTGCTATTGGTTACTGTGACTCTGCTTTTTGAGATGCAATTTATTTAGTTTTTGCAAACACCGCTTGTGCAGTTGCAGCCAAAATGTTCCCATAATTTATCTTGCAGAGAGCTCCTGATGAAAATGGTTAAGAAGGGACTTACGAAAGCTCTGTTCAATGAGCAAAAACAGTGCCGTAGTTGCAGACGTACAGACATTGCTTTGAATTCTGGTCCTCCTGATATTAGGCTCTCAACTTTTCCAAAACTTTTCAGGCAAGGAGGTAATTGGACAAAAGTTAAATATTCATGTCTGATATGTTAAAAGTAAAAAGATGTCAGGTGGTTCAATCCTGTACTGTAAGAAATCTAATCATGTTAGACAACAGTATAAGAAAGCCTTTAGCTTCTGCTGTTTTTTTCTGTTCAGCCAAACTATTGATTTCCATATGAGTGGATCAATTAATATTGTAGTCTCTCTCCTGTTTTGTACAGAGATATAAATTATTCTTTCTCCTGTTCCATTTACTTGAAACTCCCGACCGTGCTCAAGTATTATCTTCAGTCAAATAATGGAAATGCCGCTAGCTGTCATACTGCGTAGGAAGGCTGTCAGCTAACGTGGTGATACCTCACATTTGTGTAAACACTTCAATCTTTATCAGGGAAAAGGTCATACATGAAACAAAGGGGAAGAAGCCCCATTTAGAGTCTGTGTCAGAAACTACTGTTGCTTCTTCTTTGTATTGAGTGCCCTGAGATAACTTTGTTATGATATGGCGCTATATAAATAAAATTGAATTGAATTGAATTATTATACTGCACCTGCCCTATTGATTTATAACCAACATTTGTGGTATTTCCCATCACTTGTCAGTGTTTGTTCCCTCAGCTTTTAACAATAAATGAAGCTGTTCTGGAGTAATTTGATTGTGGATATGATTGAGAACCATCATGCACATACAAACACACACATGCATGCACACATACACAACAACTTTAGGAAATCCTCAGTCATGCTTTAATGCCTTGGGAGGCTCATGGTAATTACCCTTATCGACCTTTCCATATATATCAGAGTAATGGGTTATCAGAGAAGGGATCCAATCACAATGCAAATAAAGATAAGTAGAAAAGACTGATGGAGGTCATGTCTCATGTTTTATTCCTTCTCCCTCTTGCCTCAGGTAAAAGAATAAAATAAACCCTAGAGAAATCCCATTATTACCTCAGACTGCATTGATTGTGTTCCCTCCTAATAGAGTATTAAGCAAAGCCACAGGGAAAAGGCAGGAAGTGTCTACATCAAATATAATAGCAGGTTCTGACAATGTGGGGAAGACTTAACTGTAACAAATAACTGGCAAGGGCTTTGTCATCGGACCAGACATTCTGTATTCTCTGTATGACTCACTGAACCTTCACCTTTATTGTGCACAATAAACCAAACACGTTCTGTATGACACAAGACTCTTAAATGAGGCATTGTGACAAGTGCATTGTGTAGTGGGTCGTATGCAAAGATAGCAAGACCTGTGTTGGCCACCTACATCAAACACACAACCCACATAGAAATCTGCAGGTCTGCACTAAAGGTGTGTTCTGACAGCAAATGGTAAACCAATCATTAAAAATCAATCCCTGTGTGAC
Organism: Nannoperca australis; assembly: GCA_036023655.1. Classification (NCBI taxonomy): domain Eukaryota; kingdom Metazoa; phylum Chordata; class Actinopteri; order Centrarchiformes; family Percichthyidae; genus Nannoperca; species Nannoperca australis. The sequence continues at coordinate 3,738 of JAVQJD010080148.1, forward strand.
TGGAAATGCATCTTTCACCATCTGTCCATCACTTTGATATTGTATTTTATGTACCATAAACATTTATAGCGTTAGCTTTATTAGGTGAATGTTTCATTTTTTAATATTCACACCTGTCTTCTGAAAACAGCTTGAAGCACTTTACTGGTCTCTTGACATTCAATGGCGGAAGGTAAATAAGTAAATATTTACTCAAGAACTGTACTCAAATTTCCATTTTTATACTTCTACTACAATTCAATTTAGAGGCAAATGTTGTACTACATTTATTAAATTAATTTAGTTAGTTACTTTACAGGTTCAAAATAATTATATAAAATATAATCAAATAACTTAGGATCCATTATTGTCACGGGGGTAGCAGGGATTGGACCCAAGCACAGACAGACAGACTGGAGCAGTCTCAGTGGTTTATTTAACACATAATTGGCTTACATGTTTAGCCAGGCAGGAAGACAGACAAGAGGTAAGTCCAGGTTTGGCGACAGAAGCACCTGGAACACAGTACGGGCAACACAGGAACACAGAAACTAAACACATCACAGACAGTATGAACCGACAAGAGATCAAAGAAACGGTATATATATATAAAGGTAAGTAATGGGGAGCAGGTGTGGAAAATGAATAAGAGACACAAGAGAAGGAACTGAACAGACCAGACAGGTAAGGATTTCAAAATAAAGAAGGAAACTAGGAAAATAGGCCATTCTGCATAATAAGTACTTTTACTTTTGGTACTTTTTACTTTCAGTATATTTTGATGCTAATCATCTTTTTTTCATATACTTTACAGACCAGAGTATTTATACAGAGTGCCATTACTACTTTCAACTAAGTAATTTAAGTGCCAAGCTTGACAGCCCTTCATAGTGCTGTGTAGTATAATAATTGGTGAGGGAGGGTTTTACTCAACGATACACAACTGCTGGTTACACAAGAGCAGATTAGAAGAAAAATACTACAAAACAATAAACCAAGGCAGAGAACTGAATAGAAAGGGAACTCAAGTGTCCTACATGACTAAAGTGTGAGAAAGATCTACACCCTCAACCTAATAAATCAACCTCTTCGGTCTCCTGTAACTCATTTTCAGATTAACTGGTGGAACATGGGGACAGTATAACAACTATTTCACATCTGCATCACTGCATTACACTTATCACAGTTACGAAGGCTTTCCCTCCTCAGTCAAGGTCGAGCAGTACAGAGCTGAGAGTATTAGCATGCCCTGCTGGTTTTGCTCTTTTCCTCCGCACCTCTTCCATTAAAACGGCATGCCTCTCTGCTGATTCGGTGAGAGTTTCGGCACCATTATAATAACCACTTCACTGTGTTTCTTATTTTTCAGTTTGCTTGATAGGTCGCTGGTTTTACTGTGTAATTACTGTAGATGGGTGCAAAATGTTCAGAAAGTGTAATAAGACACCATGGGAGGAGAAAGCTTTCTAAAGCCTCTCAAAGGACACCATCACCATGGAAATGGCCAGTCTCTGAAAATAACAAAAACTACCAGTACACTGTAATTATAGGTGTAGAAACATGCATCCTATTATTTATTTGTCACTGTGTTTTCTGTTTAGAAGGGCTCTGCATGTATGTATGAAGAGTCAAAGAAAATAACAAAAACATTAGTTATGGATGTGTATTTTACTTTATACTTTACAAGAATAAATACAACATGAAAACAAGACAGATTTAACCTCCTATTCTATGTTTCCTGTATAGCTTGTTGTGTTAGAACAACATATCCCTATCATTTTTCATGAAGCATTGTATACTTCTGGTTACATCATCTCTGCGCAATTAGTTTCTTCTAACAACAACAAACATTTGCCAGACAATAGCATCACTATTAACCAAGTACTTGTTCCAGGTGTTTGGAAGTTGACTTCTAGAAATACTTCATAAAACACCACCAGGACCAGAGCTGATCAGCAAGGTCATATTGAGAGGCAGTTTTGCTGGTTGATGTTTCTGAAATGGTTTCAGAAAAAACTCTATAGTTTGAGGCAAAGCTGTCAAAGCTGTAAGTCAGCCAGTCCTTTGGGGCCTGTTCACTTCTTGAGTACTATAGGCAGTATCCTGAGTAGCCTGCCATTTGCAGCTTAACCATTATATCAGTTTCTACCCTATTTATCTCCAGATTTTTGAAAAAATCCATCCATTCCATCCCGTCAATGATGTCTGTGATGGTATTTGTGAAGGACTCAACGAGGTAAAAAGCATCTGGTCTGACAGACATAATGCAGATAGGTGTCATCTGCATAACAATGACAACTGATTTTATGATCTCAGAAGATGGCTTCATTGACAAACTGGAGACAACGTTAAAGACAGACAATAGAAGAAAAGGTAAACTGAGTAATAAAATATAATTTTATATTATCCTACTGTCACTATGATTTTCACAAACCTAAAGGTTTTTGTTGTGTATGTCTTTAAAAGCCAAACTGACCAAAGGGGGTATTGAGGTTTAACCCTTACTACCGACCAAAGAGATCCTCTACACCTCGGGCAATGCGAAAAGGTCAATCTTATAATGGTTATTCGTTTTAGATCTGCAGATACAAGGACAAATAATGATATGGACAAACCATGTTTAAATTATTAACCTGTTTAAACTACAAATTCTACCCATAATTGAAATATATTTTCAGGAAATTACTATAACTATTAACAAATTATATATGTTTATCATGATGACCACCAATGTGATGAAAATGATGGCGATGGAAAATGTGTAATTGAGATTTGATGGTGACCTGATTATTGTTCACAGAAGCTGGAACTTGCAGCAGTGTCACTCCAAAGTGCTATTAGCATCAGGTTAATGGACTTGCCTGCAGGGACTTAGGGGAATGGGTGAAGAGGGGACAAATGAAAGTAGCTGAGAAAAGACAGCAGCTGAGTAAGATCGGACTTCTACAAGGTCTTTATTTCAGATTTAAGAGGGAAAGAGGACTCTTAAACCCATGGGGGCTTAGTCAGTGAATGTTATAGCATTTAGCTACAAATCCACACACATTCTGTTCAGTGCACATCCCCTGTCTTTTTATGTACTGTCTGTGAACAGTCTGGTTCGTAAAGGGCAAGGCACAGTACACATTTCAGTCAAGGAAACAGTAGAGAAAACAAATAGAAAGTGGAGATTCAGTATTGACGATGTGAGCAAGTTGCTGATTAAAAATCTGTTGCTCGTTGTAACATTATTTATGGGCCAATCTGTTCGTTTTTGTGGCAATCACATTCCAATTTATATCTTCCTTCATGAGCATTATTTCATCGGTCACATTAGCATGTGGTGTCGTTCTTGTTACCTCAGTGTGCTGAAGGCGTTAGAGTGCTTGATCTGCTCACTGCACCATATGGGACCTGGTCATATAAGGGTAACTGGCAAGTGTTCAGAAGAAGTTAAGATTACAGTGACTCATTTTATCTAAATAAATGAGGTAAATGTTGATATTATAATCAGCTGTAAGATGGACATACTGAGAGAAGCAATAAGCTAAGTGTGAGAGAGAAAGAGAGAAAAAATTAAGCTGTTGTTATCTTCTAGTTTAATTAAAATGCAGTCATAAATGAAAAAGGTGACTTGCTATACAACATGAAATGTCTCAGTAAAACACACAGAGACGGTCACAAAGCTCCGTTTAGAAAGATGCATGTCCATTTTATGTCTTAAATCAGATTTATATTATTCAGATACACAAAGAGAGGGAGAGTGAACGCTCACAGATTTGTTAGATGCACTAAGGCTGAAAGCATTTCAATCTAGATATTGAATAAAGCACCACAGGGAATCTGTGCCAAAGACAACAAACAACCAAGACAAAGGCAATAAAAATTCAACATTGGGGCACTTTGAACATTTGAAAATAATACAAAGAGTGATTTCTTTAAAATTATTTCATTAGGCATTTACACCACCATAAAATGAATATGGGGGTGTTTGACTTTAACTTCCCTTTTTGAACTCAACTCACAAACAAAATCAATTTAAAAATCGGAGAAAATAGTTGTTAAATGATCCTGCTGTTTTATTGTTCCTGGGAATCAGAATGGCTTGTTTATGCCATCAGTCACTAAGTAGACACATTTGAATCATATGGAAGTGCAGTATTTGACAGCCAAGCAGCTCAGGGTTTTCACTGAATGCTGCTCAGCTGTACAGAATCCATCATAAAATGATATCCTCATTATGATGTTATTTCTTGTTATGGCAATCTATGTACATTTCTTGTCTACCTGTGATGCAATCTGCACTCCAAAGTGTAATCCAAAATGTTAACAATATTCATTACTTAAACATGATCTGGTGAGTTGTGAGAATAGAATACAGAAGCTGTTATTGAACATATTGTTAGGGCGTGGAATAACCAAGAGATATGCTGGAGAATCTTGTGCCATATGGTACCGGACACTCTGCGGGCTCACTGCAGGATTTTGTGTGACAACTTCAAGTATGTCTCCTCAGCTTGTTTGACTCTGCATATTCGAACACTGAATACTAATAATGGGCGATACTCCAGTACTGTAACATGAAAATGAAAAGTTGAATGTCATGCCTCATTAATGTAATAAATTCATATTTTCCATTATTGTACACATGTCTTTGACCACATCTGTTTCTTTGATCATGAATGCATATTTTCTTTAAAGGTCAACAATTTACTTGGGTTGGGTAGGGTTATTATGGCTTCTTATTGACCTTTCACTTAGTGAGTGTGGTTGCTCCTTTCTCTCAGGCACTCACAGTGTGGCTAATGGTACAGCAACATTAGCGGGCTCTTGTACAGCACTTCTATCTATTTGTCAAGTTTGTGTTTCCAACTGCCTTTGAGTCTGTGTGTCAGGAGGAGAGACCAGCCCACAGACACACTGCGACTCCATCCAATCATACTGAAGGTACAACGAATCACAGTCAATTTAGTACAACATAACAAGCTTTGAGTGCTTGTCAGCATTACATCTTGACTACATCATCATGCATCGTGGCAAAAATGTATCCAAACCCAAATGTTACTAGGTGGGATGCTAATATGTTGCCCAATAACAAGTTACATTTTACAGGAAGATGGAAAAATATGAGATATAGCATCATGACTCAAACTATGACTCACCATTTACCAGCCTGTATGGTTGGTTATACAGTACAGGGCTCTCTCAGAATAGATAATCAATAGGTCAGCTGATGGAGGATATGGTGGGGGCTTCTTAAGGGGATCTGGTGGCACCACAGGACCCTGACCGCTCTATGGTTCAAAAAGAGCTTCAGCTTAGTGATTTAATGGGTTGGCCTTTCCGTCTTCCTAACCTCTCCCCTCTTAAAAGGCAAAAACTGCTATCAGTTCACCCAGCCGTTTATCCAGAGATTCTGACCCAAGTGTCATCCATCATATTGTCTGCATTTATAATTTTTTTTACTTCTATTAACATTTGATCAATACTGAAACCCTCTCATTTATCATTCTCGGTCACTCGTGCAACTGCCAAAAGGCTTTTGATAAAGCTGTCACTGTTTCCTTCCAGTAGCTTAAGATGTTTTCTATTTTGCATTATAATGACAAAAGTAAGCTTCAGTATGAAGCAAAAATGACACTTTGAATCGTATTCGTTGATTTTGTATCCCCTGAAAATTATTTTTTTTATTGTTACAAAATTAAATGATCTTTTAAAATGCTTTAAGGACAGCACATTGTAATTAAAAGTCAATGAGATGTTTCCCAGAACTTACATAAGCAACACTTAGAGGATCATTAAACTGTTATATAAGTGGGTTACTGTACATTAAAGTGTCTTAGTTTGACCACACTACTTTTGTTTCACAATAATACTGGTCACTTTCTTTTTCCTGCACAGTTACAATTTGCCATGCACTTTCATATATCCAAGTCATTTTTCTGTAATTCCAATTATACAAAATACAGTTGAAATAAGAAAGTGTTTCTTCAAGCCCAGGGTAAACATGTTAGATAAAAGTAAAGCTAACATATTAATAAATGGCAGTGAGATATGTTGACTTAAAACATCATAATACGTACGTTGTGGTATTTTAGACATGTGCATGATTAAAACTAACCAGCTTTAGATAATGTGGCATACATTGGTCGAAATATACTGTAGTGGAGTTCTCCATAGGTACACTGTAAGACCAGGATTCAGTGTGTCTCTGCAGATGTGTGGGAACAAAGTGATTGCAGTTGAGTGAAAGATATTCACATGTAAGGTAAAGAGAAACTGTTTTTGTTACATTTTTAAAGTAAAGTGTGTATTTTCATGCATCAGCTGGTGTTTGAGCAGATGATTGAACTATAAAAGAAAAGACTTAGGGGATATAAAAGGAGACAACGAGATAAACAGGCAGTTTAGGAAGATTTTAAAATCGGTATGTTCATGGATCTGGTTTTTGAATAGGCTAAATGAGGGTATAAACTACTTGCTGGACACACTCGATCTCCCCTCTTGTGTTTTCTAACTTCATTATTGGCATTACAGATGACTGGCTGCGTGTAACTTGAGCCCAACCACTTGGAAAACATCCCCTCTTGGTCTGAAGAATAAAAACCTCCTGAGGAAGTAATGCCTTGAATTAGATTTGCTCTCCATCCGGCCGCAGCCCATGTTTTAACTTAACACCACAGGGGCCTATTGTTCAGAAAACAGCAGCAAATCAGTGTCCCCATTAAATCTGACAAGAGATCATTAACGTTTTGTGTGTCTCTGTGTACTTGTGTGTGTGACAGTGCGGTAGTTGCAAGATATCCACGAAAACATATCTCGACTTGCGCTAATCACATCGTGCTGCTACGTCATCATTTCTCATGAATAGATACAGCTCAGCAGAAACCTTTGACACTGCATTTAAAGAACTGTCTAATCAGAAGATACTGTAAGCTTTATATTCATAAGCTATGTTCCAGTCCTATTGTAACACTTTGTTGAGCCACAACACTTTAACATCATCTAACTGTATTGGGAGAGTACTGTTAGACATACATTTCAGAAGGCCTAGCAGCTAAAAGGAGCATCGAGTATAATTTCCAACAGCAACCATACAATTGTAATGCCAAATTAAAATGACTGTAGCTTAAGCTTGCATTGCCATGGTGACCTTTGATAAAGTATTTTTTGTTTAACGTCGACTGAGCTGGAAGGCTGATGTGATTTGCTGTTGTGCTCGAGAGGGAATAGAGTTTTTGAAATGTCTCGTGCTAATAAATATTAAGCCGGTGACATTTCAGAGCTGATGCCAGGCACCCAAAAATCCATCATATTATGTGGCAGACTCCACAACAATATGGCCAAACAAATTATCTCTCAGTCTAAAGGTGAGTTAATGTAGGGGGCTCAATATGGAGAATTCTGCAAACGTCAAGGTGCACATTATAAGAGGAAAATAATCTTAATCAATCTTAGAGGAGGAAAGGTGGTGATTTGTTTTATAGTCATAATTTTCTTTCTACTGAAGCAAGCAGGTGTATTATCCTGGAGAAGCTAAGTGAGCAGGCCTGAGCGGTATTCATCAAATTTATCTGTGAGGTCCTTGAGGTGAAGAATGAAATTAAGCATCCTATCCCGTCTGTTGTGTGCCACCGCTTGACCACATCAAGGATAATTTACTTCCCTCGGGCACACTTCTTACATCTTTTCTGCATAAATTTCACACTGCTTTTCTGTCATTGCTGCTCATCCTTAGTATCCTACTAATGTTTTAGACATGTTGATGATTTTCATGTAGTATTTATAGCTTTGAAGATATTATAGAGCACAAACAGACTGGGTGTGCTTCAGCCATGTGTTGGTTCCAGATGTGGTTTTTCAATACAGATTGGAGTGCAGTGATAACCACATCTGCCATCTCAAAGAGATGAGGGGACAAGATGGATGACAAGTCTATGTATCATTAACTCCCTTAGATAGTCAAAACACATTACTTACTGACTCACTGGACACGTAACCAATTGCAGTGGGTGAGTAGATGTGGCCTGATATGGTTTCACAGCAGAACCTCTGCACTGCCTTCAACCTACACTCTCTTGATGTAAAAGTAGCTTCAGTAGAACGCGGGTGGTAATGATTCTTAACTGTGTGAAGACATCTCTTTTAATTTCACATATGAGTTATTATGAAAATTTAAATGTTAAACAATGTAAGATAATCTTCAGATCCGATCACGAATTGCAGAGATTTCACATGTTCTTTTTGCATACTTTGTTTAAAAATTACTTTATTCACTGGCTTTATTTTAAACACCTTTAACCAGCAGTCAACGGTTTCATACATGGGGCAATGTATCTTACTGGATCAGACCAGCAGTGGAGTAGATACACGTGCTTCGTTGTGCTTCCTCTGCACAACGCTGTATCAGCTTCTTTATGTGAGAAGCAGTATTGATCTGTTCTCACTGAGTATAACTGTTGTCTCATGGTTTACAGTGCACTGTTTTATGAGGAATGAAAACTGACGATTCAATGAAATAATATTCAAATTCAAAATTTGCTTTATACGCATTACCATAATTAAGTACAGTGCTGAAGTATAAATCACTTACAACATCCATTTACTGTGCACTACTGACTATACCGTGCATCACTGACTTTACTAAAACAGAGCAGTTGTTAACCAAGGTCAACACAATTCGACTTTCAACCCATCTCCTCTCCTTAAAGGAAAGCATCATGATAGTATTCCAAATACTTTTCATTCAAAAGTGCAGCAAAAATACTGTATATTTGAAGTCTGAATAATAGTTCTATTAAAATTGTTCTTGTATTGTCATTCACTTATCATGGATATACATTGAGTCCCATGTATAGACAGCCTTAGAAATGGATGTGAATACATGCAGTATGTAAAATATGGTTCCATGTCTGCCTCTAGGAGTTAAACATGTCCATGCATGCAGATGTGCTATGATGCCCACGAGGAAACATGATAATAAGTAAGAGACCTTTTTACATCATTCAGAGAATGAATTACATTTTCTAAAGATTTCTTTAGTTGACCTTTACACATCATTCCTTCCACAATAAAAACTAGTGATGTTTCAAACCCAGCTGATGTTTCCTTGGTGATATTTGTGCAGTGTAAATATATATAATATATATAAATACATATGAATTTTATTTTTATTTTTTTTATCTGACATTTTTAAAGTGTGGGTAATATTTGATGTTACCCACTCAACAAAAGATTTGATTAGTGTGCTTGACCTCGATTCCACAGATGATCCAGCATATACAGTACAGCTGCATCTCCTTTATAAGGTTAAAGTCTCAAATTGTATCCGTTCTATTAGACATTTCCAGACAAACTTATCCTGCCTGACTTGTTGTGATGTGATGAGTTTGCAAAATCTTTTACTTCTCTCACGTCTATGAGAAACATTATTCATCCTCAGACAATGGGCCAAAACATGTCTCCATGGTTACCAGGTGTGCTATGGATAATGTCAATAGCTGGCTGGAGTCTAATCGGTCTTGACTGTGTGATTTCTTTTGGTCTGTCTCTCTCTGCCTCCAACCACCTACAGTATACAGGGTGCAGCTGTATGTGTGCTCAGTTAGGTAGATTATGGCAGATATTGTGGTATCGACCACGTTTGACCTCTGTAAAGTGTAACCATGCATATATTGGTTGTATGATGGCGTATTACTTTGAGGAGAGGGCATCTCATGAAGGGAGTCTGTCCATGAAAAGGATTAGGATGGTAAATTAGTTCCGTTCACAATCTATACTGCCCTCCGTCTCTCTATATCTACATTATCTACCGCAAGATCCATTAACCTCTACTCCAACCCTTATGCACACGCACATAAGGACCACACGCAAGCACACACACACACACACACACACACACACACACACACACA
>JAVQJD010080156.1:0-10626 GCA_036023655.1 Nannoperca australis
GTGTATTTCTTTAAAGTTAAGACTAGTTTAAAGTCATCTTCATTGAAAAGTACAGTGCTTTTCCTTCAAAAATAAGGACATTTCAATGTGACCCCAAACTTTTGAACGGTAGTGTACAATAAACCAAAATGTGGAAGTATTCCTTTGAATTCAATCTAATTTAAAGTCTGAAAGTCTGCGGCTGACAGATAAGAAAGATTAAACTTAATTGGTCCGTGTGGCTGCTGCAGCTGCAACTGCAGGTAAGATAAGATATAACTATAGATATATAACTTGTGTTGGTCTGCAGGTAAACCGCGACCCGTCTCCATGCCGGTGGAGTCGTTTTCAGGTGTGTCCGACCCATCCTCCAGACCCGGCGCTCATGGAAGGAAAGGTAAGCTCCACCCGTCCGTCTGGACCAGCCGCAGCCGAGCGCCTGTAATCTAACCATTCATCAGTAACGGCCGCCCGTCTGCCTCATTAACAGCCGGGAACAAGCGAGCTGCATGCTTTGAATTTCTACCTCGTCGATCATTAACCCCGAGAGCTGCCGGCACAACCAGCCAGCTGCTTTCAGCCTGGTGTGTGTGTGTGTGTGTGTGTGTAATAAAGTGTGTGTTAAACAAAGACACATTAAGAGGTGGACGGTTTTCCACTGACGCTCAGTGACAATAATAGAATTTACACATGACTTTGATTTTAAAACATATATAAAACCATATTTGTATGCAGTCTTTGTATCATGAATGATTTTCTTTCATTCATTTCTTGAATCAACATCAACAGACAGACACATGATTTGATTTTTAAATGTTACTGGAATAAAGAAAACCCCTAAAACTAAAATAAAAAAGAAGAATCTCCCACAACTAGTTAATTATCGCTGTTTGTTTTAAGAAAAACAATATTTAAACCTACAACTTCTTTGTTTCTGGAGTAAAACCTGAAGGCGGATTAAAAGCATCATTAAATGTCTTACTTCCTGTGATGTTGATCCTCTTTGTCCTCGTCTCGTCACAGGACAGGACGTTCTGCACAGATACCTGAGCAACGAGGGCATCAGCACCATCACCGAGGAGGAGCCGTGTTTCCCGCTGCCGTACCGAGGACACCCGTCTGTCCGCGGGGTCGACCACATCCGAGGCAGCCAGTGCTTCATCAACGCCGACCTGCACAACAGCGCCACCATCCCCTACCAGGAAGCGGCGCCCAAGAAGTCTGCTGCCTCCCCCCCCGCTGCCGTTTCTCCTCCTCTGGCTGTAACCAAAGCGTCGACGTCGCTGCTCGGGGGCTGGCTGGCTCGTCTCCGGCTGCTCAGCCACTGAAGCTTCTCGCCTGCCTCCTTCAGGAGGTCGCGTCTTCTTCCAGCTTCTGGAAGGAAACATCAACATGACTCAGTTTAAATTCTCTTCAGGGTCTTTTACCACAAACTTCTTACCAGAGAGTCCACGTTGACGCTTATCATGTATGTATGTCTTGCATCCGATTGGCCGATGCTGCCGCCCATCTTGCCCCCTCTGACACCTGTTTTAAAGAGTGACAGGTGTGGAGGTGTACATCACTGAGCTTACAGCTGCAACAAAACTGATCAGAGGTGGTTTAGAAACTTTAAAAACCACACCTGCCTCCCTCAGCTGTACTTTGTGTTTGGTGCCAATTAGCAAATATTAGCATTAGATGCTAAACTAATGAGATTAAAATAATATTAAACATTACACCTGTATGTTAGCACTGCCGTGGGCATTTAGCATGCTGCTAACTTTAAAAACAGGAAGATGAAACTGAGCAGCATTAGATGGAGGAGCCTGAACACCCACTGATGTGATCTGGGATCCAGTTTCAGCAGTTTGACACCCGGTCCATCAGACGGGTGACGACTCTTAACAACAACGTCCGTCTCTTCAAGCCTTAAAGAGGAAGTGAATTCAGCTCCTGAAACCTCAGCATCTTGGATTTGACATTTTCTTTTTAAATACAGCTGTTGCATCAAAGAAACCAGTTCTGAGTTCCCGTTTCTGTACATATGAAAACTTAAACAAACGTTTGGACCTGGAGCTTCCATACAGGACGAAAAACAAGTGGAAAACAACAATAGTTGTACTTTTTGTTTTGGTTTTCAGCCTTTTTAACTCTTAAAAATATAGAAATACCTCAAACGTTCTGTGTTTGGCCACCGGAGTCTGCTGGAAACAAAGCTGGTTTTTGTTTTCAACTGATTTCAGCTTTAACTTTTATATGGCAAGAATCAATAAACAGAATTAGATTAAGCAAAATGGTAAACGATCCCAAAATATTCCAGATTCAAGGCCTTGACACTCAACATTCAAAGAGCAAACCTCAGTGTGTTTGTAGTTTAAAAATAATGAAGCATTTCTAAACATGACAGCTGCTGCATCGTCGATCTCAGGAGCCGTGAGTGCCTCTCCAATCGGACTTTCTGTAAATATGTTTCATAGGTTTTTATTTTACCACTGCAGACCACATGTTAGTCATTTATTGTGCTTTTCAGAGTGTTTTACTTCATGAGATGGTTTTATATTGTTACTGAATATTTCTGCAGCTTCACAAATGTCTTGTTACAACAGTAATGACAATATAAACCTGTTTTTAGGAGAAATAAATAAATAAAACATTATACAAATAAACAGCCAAAGAGAGCGTGGCAAATAACATGAATACAATGTTTTTATGACTTGCTTAGATTTTAAGAAAGCATTATTAAAGTCACTGTAAATAGAAACTAAATGTCTTCCTGTAACAATTCATAATGTAAAAAAACGTGTTAAAGAGCAAAATTTAAGTGTTTAATTCCAAAATACCACAATTATACGCTCTAAATCTCAAACCTACACTCGGATTTACTCTGAAAACTGCTTCAAATTTCAGGTGAAACTAACTGATGTAAAGTTTTTCAGGTGTGGCTTACTGCACTCTAAAAATGACCTCCACTGGTTCCTATAAAGGTTCTTTGAAGAACCCCTGTGTGTTTTTGAGGTTTCCTCTTGTACCATAATGAAAAAAGGTTCCTCAGGGAAGCGTCTTGGATCTTCTGACGTTAACAATTTGAGAAGATCCTCGCGTTTCCCCACAGATCTTTTTTCCTTTTGTAAAAGAGCTTCTGGTTGACATTTGGTGCCTTTTATACTAGCAAAAGAGCTGTAAACAGCTTGTACAAAAGATTATCAGAGTGTCATGAAAGCTGTAAATATCACAGAGGCGACCTCGCGTGTTCTTTGCTGGAAAACCTTTCAACAGTTGAGATATTTGGTTTCTGAACATCACATTTCTATTTAAAGTGAGACTGTGTAACTTTTTAAAGAAGAATTAAAAGATTCTTCATTTTTATAAGCAATAAAACACCTTTACTTAATTCTGTACACTCTCCTAAAGCCTTACTTGACCTTTTATGACCAGTAGCTTGTGGTGGCTAATTTGTTAGCTTATGTTAGCAAACTTTAGATGGATATTGCTGTGTATCTGACATTACTGAGTCAGTTTTACACTTTATTTCCTGCTTATGATCCCATTCCACTCACTCAGCCAGATCACCCTGTGACAGCTGAAGAGCATCATGGGAAATGTAGGAAAATCCAACGTGCCTTCATCCTGTAATTACCACTTGTAGCCACAGTGGCCGCTGTTGAGCTAACGTTACATGGTCTCACTTCAGGGATTTTGGATGATCCTGTTTGTATGATATTATGAACCTGTTTTGTCCTGTTAATATTTTGTTAAACTGGTTTTCATTCTTCACATGTAAACTCTGCAGTGTGACGCCTCTGTGATGCTTTGAAACTTAAAAATAATAAAAGTGCAATTTATTTTGAAAGATTTTAACTTTTCCATCGAGTGCAATAATGCAGAAAAGACGTTAAGACTTTTTAGACAAAGTGGAGAATATAACTATTGAAAAAGAGGGAAAGAAGTGCACTTAAATCTCAAACATTCAATTTAATTTACAGAAAGACATTTGTTTGAATGATTAACCTATAAGGCACAAAAGCATTTTATTATTGCTGTAAATCAAGATTAAGATGTTTTATTTCAGTGTTTCTTAACATAATATCACAATCTACTTTTTACACCTTTTTAATTTCAGTGTTTTGATGAGATCTTTAAGTGTTTGAGCTCATATTACTCTGCTGCTCCTCTGGATTTTCCCAATCTAAAGATCCATATTAATGAAACAAAGCTCAGCTGTTTCATCATGAACCAACAAATGAGCAGAAACTGTATTTAAGTGGCTTTTAAGTTCAGTATAAAATACAATCACACTGAAAATATTCATGTCAAGAGAGTCAATTGTGTGTTTTGTTGCTACATTTTTGGTTTTCAAGTCCTTTTTAAAAGTTAAAGTGAACATGAAGCACTCTCCGTGTGACCTGTGCTCTACAAATAAAAGATTTATAGACCTTTTATAATATACAAACATCTGCACATCCACACTGAGTCAACAGTGTTTTCTTGCTACTGTGATTAGCGCAGCTTGGCTATCAAAGGGTTCAAGTCTAAAGACTAATGGCGCCATCTAGTGGACAATGTCAACGTTTTGTCAAATCACTAACTTGAGTATTTTGTTCCCATTGATCAGACAAACTGATTTACAGCAACTAACGTGAATCATTCTGCTGCAGTGACATAACGTATCAGTAAACTCTTCATCAAAGCACACGTGACCTGTTTTCAGTCCCGGTTGTCTCTTTGTCAGGTTGCAGGAAAATGTTGCAGATTTAAAATGAAGTCTGGTGCAGAAATGAAATGACATTATAACACGAACGCACTGTGCGGGAACACCTTTCACTGCACGGTGGATGTAAAAAAAGAGAAACGTTCATTTTCTAGCCGCCATGTCAGTAAAAGACAGACGTGTGAAGGTCAAAGACGCTGAACCCGAACGTCTCGGTGCATCTTCACACCAACAACAGCAGCAGCAACACTAGAAAACAAAGAGGAAGCTCCTGAGCAGCGAGTCTCTGAGAAACAGAGCAGAGGGCAATGAAGAACATGTGAAACAGGAAGGATGGTTGAGCATATACACCCGCTGTGTGTGTGTGTGTGTGTGACTTTGACTTTGTGGTCTGGCCTGTGGGTCGATGTAGAAACGCTCACAGGCACAGACGACAAACTCTAGTTCCTCCTCTGCTGAGTGTCAGACGGCTGCAGAGACACCAAGCTGCTGGACGTCCACACGCTGAGCAGGTAAGACTTCGTTATAAAGGTTTCTGTGGTGTTGATCCTCTAAAGGCAAATATCAAAAGGCCCTTTAATGTCGAGAGACAAGCGTAGACAGCGAGGTCTGTTTTTTACTGAAAATATATTTAAGAACATCGACAAATGAAGCCCAAACTATCAACGCGTGGTTTGAAACCACTACAGAGGCGAGTAAGAAGATAAGGTCCACCGCGTGGCTGTTCTGGGGCTTTCGGTCGTACGACATGATCTTCGGCAGCAGATCAGCAGTTTGCACAGTTGTTGTGGATTTGTAGTGAAGTTGTTGTAAAGGACTCGGACCATGTTGGATTAAAGGCTGAGGAGAGAGACGAGCTGTGATCAAAAGCTCCAGAACAGCTACTAAATGGACCTTGATCTTGACTTTTGACGGCTTGGTTTAATCGAACAGTCGGACTTCACACAGCAACACATCTGCTCTGCAAATCGCTTGTGTTCCTTCTTTCTCCTCGAGGAACCAGAAAGGACGAAAGGATTGTATATTTTATATTTCAGGTTTCTGTGACGATTAGTTTTGCATTAATTCGATGGAAACCACTCGAGTGTCCGTCTGCGTAGATGGAGACCGTGTTCCCATACAGCCAATCAAATCTCTAAACGACAAATGTGATCTAATTTGCCATGAATTCTGGGTAAATTAAGACCTTTCTATGATTATGAAGACTACAAAACATGGCTGACCGAGCAACCGACGTCACACCTGTCAGCTCAGGTCACTCCAGCCGAAAACATCAACAGTTACCAGGATGTCTCACTGAGAAAGCTCAGCCGGGAGAGTAACGATACAATAAACTCCCATGGTTCTGTCAGTGAGCTAATTAACTAACATTAGCATAATATATATAAATATATATATAAATAATATCCGACACCGACAGTTTAGACTGAGGAGTCAAAGGTTTCAACATATCGGACCCGACTCTTGATGCTCAGTTTTCTCTCACCTCGAGTTTCTAGGACGAAGACAACACACAAACCCCCGCTGTAAAAGGTCAACAGGAAATGACAACAAGAGCCCGAGTTAAAAGACCAGATATAAAAAACTTAGGCTCAACGGCAGCGGCAGGTTGGAGGACCTGCAGGTGTTTTAGTTAAACTTAAATGTTTTGCAGTGGATAAAGTTAAGCTAAGCCAGTGTTCTCACACCTTTAAACAGCCATGTGTCATACACAGTAGCTGATCAATAAAGCTGATCTTTGTCTTACTTCTATTTCGGGAGAATCTTATTTAAAGTTTCTGAACCACAATTGCTTTGGGGGATTTAAACAGGAAGTCGAATGTTGCAATTAAACACAGGGTTAAGCTGTGGGCTACAACGTGGGCTCCTTTATTTTAGCCTACGACCTCAAAAAGAGTGATTTCAAAGCACCTGATTTGTTGAAGACACCTGCATGCACACCTGCCCCCTGTAGGTCGACGGCAGCGGCCATGAGTCGGCGGCGGGTTTCGGTCCGGGATCTGGGAGAGGTGGACTGTCAGGGCTGGCTTCTCCGCAGGAAGGAGAGCCGCAGCTTCCTGGGAAGCAAGTGGAAGAGATACTGGTTTGTGATGAAGAAGAGCTCTCTGTACTGGTACACCGACAAGATGGTGAGTCACAGCAACACGGGGGTCAACACACAAGTCTAA
Organism: Nannoperca australis; assembly: GCA_036023655.1. Taxonomy (NCBI): domain Eukaryota; kingdom Metazoa; phylum Chordata; class Actinopteri; order Centrarchiformes; family Percichthyidae; genus Nannoperca; species Nannoperca australis. The sequence continues at coordinate 6,838 of JAVQJD010080156.1, forward strand.
CGAGTGCTCAACAACCTGGGAACAAGGCTTCTACAGTTTGTCTCTGATTTAAGTTGGAAAAAACTATAAAAAACACCGTCTGACAGAAGAGAGGAGGAGCTTGTGCAACAACACACATGGCTGACATGTTCAGCCCTGCACATGTACTCAAACATCAGTTCTCACACCTCATTCAGACACTTTTAACAACTCTGACAGAGTGAACTGCACACAACAGACTTTATTATCTGTTTTGATCACTTTTGCAATCGGTAATAATGACATTGTCATTCGTCTAACCTTCTAACTGTGGTTGTGGTTTCTTGTAAGCACGCTGTGTAGTCCTGATAACACCAAATGGGTTTTATTCTCTGCATTAGACTAAATTTAAATAAAGTTGCAACACAACAAGAATGAAACTAAGTGACGAATGAGGTGCTATTTCTGTCGTCTGCAGGATGAGAAAGCAGAAGGATTCATCAACGTGTCCGGCTTCACCATCGAGCAGGCCAAACACTGCCGGAAGAAACAGTACGACATGTTTGTTTCTGTTAGCCGGTGCGACATGTAGACATCAACCACAGACAGTCTGACTCAGCTGTCTGTGGTCAAAGTGCTTGCTGCTGAATGTCTGTTGGTGTCTAAAGACTCAGTTAAAGTTTGAGTTAAACTGTGTTGTGTTTCAGTGCCATCACAGCCAGCCATCCCCTGGTTGTGACCATCTTCATTGCTGCAGAGAGCTTAAAAGACATGAATAAGTGAGTGTTTGATTTTGTCTTATTCTAAGTAAGGCCGGAAGGGTTTGTGCATGATTATCTAATTTCTTGCAGTGTAGGAATAATTCTAGCTAAGCTAGCGGTGCGGTCCACCACTTTGGGCCACAACTTTCACTTCTTTCGGATTGATTGCCATGAAATTTGGTAGAAACATTCATGGTCCCCCCAGGATGAATTGTAATAACTGTGATCCTCTATTTTCTTTTTTCAAACTTTCAGTTTGTCCAAAACTTTAGTTTATGACCGAATATCTGCAAAAATAATGACATTCCCATCAGCTGCACTTTGCGTTTGGTGCTAACTAGAAAAGGATTAGCATGCTTACACACTAAACTAACATTATAAACCTCAACATGCTAGCACAGTCATGTTAGCATGTTAGCATGCAGATGTCTGTACTGCGGTACTGGTATTTGTACTTACATACTTTGACTTCGCTAAGGTTTTGAATGCACACTTGTAGTGGAGTATTTTTTACAGTGTTGCAGTATTAGTACTTTTACTTAATAAAGGATCTGAATACTTCTTGAACGGGACAGAAAGTCTTAATTCACCAGAGTGTCAGTAAAAGCCGACCGACGCTCCAGTGTGGCCCAAAATATGTTTGAAGGAGCGGCCTTGAACTGTCCATGTGCTGCTAGCGCCCGCTACAGGCTGCAGCGCTCATTACAGCCGCAACATTAATGCCAAACATCTGTCAATAGTTCAGATCGCTGCCGTTGTTTAGGACCAAAATAGATGCAGCTCCTCTTCCTCTTCCTCCTCGTCGCCCTCCTCTAATCATTTCCTCTTCTCATGTTCGCCCACTTCTTGTTTTGAGCTGTAATGTGAAAACTGTTGCAGGTGGATCAGTAAACTGTCAGCAGCAGCCGAGCCGATCGCACCGATCAATGCTGAAGGTCAGACACGTAACAGTCACAACACACACACACACACACACACTATATATAGCACAACACACACATACACACTATATAACATCATTCTTCATTTTGTTCTTCCTCTTTTTCCCCTTCTTTATCCAAACTTTCTTCTAAACTTCACTTCTTGCTTTCCCTCTTGGTTCCTTTCTCTTCTTTCTCTTCCTTCTCTTGTTCTCTTCCCCCCCGTCGATTAGTTCATGTGGTCCCTTCCCCTCATTCTTCCTCTTCACTTTTATTCTTTCTTTCTGTGTGCAGAGTGCTACAGTGAGGGCAGCGATCAGGACGGTGACGAGGAAACTGCAGAATCTGAAAATGTGAGTAACAAACATCAGAAACGAAGAACATGAGTAATGAAGAACGTGAGTAACGAAGAACGTGAGTAACGAAGAACGTGAGTAATGAAGAACGTGAGTAATGAAGAACATGAGTAACGAAGAACGTCAGTAACGAAGAACGTGAGTAATGAAGAACGTGAGTAATGAAGAACGTCAGTAACGAAGAACTTGAGTAACAAGCGTGAGTAACGAAGAACGCGAGTAACGAAGAACGCGAGTAACGAAGAACGCGAGTTACGAAGAACGCGAGTAACGAAGAACGCGAGTAACGAAGAACGCGAGTAACGAAGAACGTCAGTAACGAAGAATGTGAGTAACGAAGAACGTGAGTAACGAAGAACGTGAGTAACGACTGAGTAACGATTAATTTAAATCCTCCACACAGTCTGTATAAACACCTCTTCTTCCTCAGGGAGACCTTCTTCGGCCTCTCTGCGAGTCTTCTTCATCCACGGACAGCAGAAGAAGAAGCACGTCGGATGGTGGTTCGCCTGGCATAAACAGAAGAAGAAGAAGGCAGCCGGCTTCAGAGGACGGCGGGGGACGCCTGTCCTGGCTGGACCTCCCCGGGTCACAGGGAGCCGGCGGAGGAGCGTCCCTCCCTCAACAGGAAGAAGCCGTCCACGGTAAACACCTGGTTACCATAACAACCGCTAAATGAACATCCTCCAGTGATGGCGTTGGTGTGGAGTTAGAACTGTCAGTGGTCGGGTGGCATTGTGGGTAATGTAGGCCGCCAGGGTTTGACAGAGAAGCGCTGAATTTATACTGGACAGAAGGGGCGAACTACAGCGCAGGTTCACAGGGGAGAGTTGGATTTGTCCACCTGATAGCACCACTGACACTACACAGATGTATTGATTGATTGATTGATTGAACATTTACAGTACCTGTACCTGCGTTATTTCATTTACTCTGTGACTCGGAGGCCTCGACTGGCATCAGAAACGTGTCCGTAGAATTATGGGAGTCGAACCTCTTCCTCCTTGCAGAGAAGCCACCTGACGAGATGGAGTGCCTCTACAACCACCTGAAGGCAGCCAGCTTGTCTCCGATTGGACAGTCCAGTCAGCGGGACTTCAGAGCGTCGTTCATCAGACGATGTCAGAACGACAAAGTCAACGAGAAGCTCCACCTGCTCCGGATCCTCAGCAGCACGCTAAAGGTGAGTTGATCCCGACGACCAGGAGAAGAGAGACACCTGGAACTCCTGCAGGTGACAGAGTTCACCTGGTTGTTTGGGAATTACAGACTGTGCACACATTCAACAGGATCCGTGTGAATCAGTCAGCTTTAGAGGTGCTATGTTTTACCTTTGGGCAGAGCTTGGCTAGCTGTTTCCACCTGTTTCCAGTCTTTATGCTAAGCTAATCGCCGCCTGGCTCTAGCTTGAGGGACAGACATGAGATTTATGTTGATCTTCTAATGTAACTCTTAAAGACAGCAAATGAAAGTACAGTCCCCAAAATGTCAAACTTTTGCTTAATGACATACATTAAAAATCCACTGTTTATACTGTCTATACTGTTATATATACTATACTCTATACTGTTTATACTATTTATTTTGACAATATCAATCCACTGTCTATACTGTTTATATTGTCTATATCATTCCATTGTCTATAATGTTTATACCTCATGGCATTCATATTCATATATTCATATTTATCTATTGTATACATATTTAAAATGTATGTACATACATTTTACTGCTACTTTTGCACTTCTGGTTAGATGCTAACAGCATTTCGTTGTCTCAGTACGTGTACTCTGT
>JAVQJD010080162.1:0-19726 GCA_036023655.1 Nannoperca australis
GAGTGGCCCTCCGATAGCTGATAGGCCGACCAAACTCTGCAGCGCCCAATCACCGTGCCCGGAGGACTGCTCATTACCCAAAACCGCATCACCTGGAGTGAACACAGGAGGGGGGGGGGGGAGGGGGAGAAAAGGTACACACAGCCCTGGCACGTAACAAGCAGTATGATTTTTATTAAATCACATCCTTCTTATCTTTCTACAGACCTGGGCAAACCTGACTGGACTTGCGAGTTGCTTATTGAAGGATTGCCAATTTCCCAGAAATATTGAACATAATGAACATGTTTTGGATCATAAACAGCAAATATAAGCTACCCAGTGTTTAGGTTGTGATCTTGCGTGCAAGACATTTACTTAATTTAGTCCTTTGCCCTGATGCTGGGGCCACAGGTAAAGGTCAGTAGGTTGTAAAAAATATTTTAAAGTCGTATGCGTGAATGGACACAGCAGACGTGTTCATCATTCCATGCTCCAGCCTTGAAAGGTAGCCTGGTGATGGCACTATAGAAAAGGTCAATAGGTCTCAGAAGTCAATAGCTCTTAAATAAAATGTTGTGTCAATAACAGGTCAAGGGGTCTGTTCCTGCAGGTAAAAGTAAACACGTAATTAGATGTAAGTAATTGCATAGCCTCTAGTTCTCAGTGTGAACAAAAAAAGGCAATGTTTATTAATTGTAGTCCACTAGAGGAAAAAGTATTTTAAATGTCAAATGTATTTGCGTAATAGTGTGACTGACGCTGAAGCACTAAAAGAAGTTATAGTGGCAGTAAAAATGTTTAAAGGAGTTCAAGGGTTAACTGTGTAAGCACTGAATGAAAAGGAATTTAAAAAAAAATCTCTTTCCTAGCCCTCATTTATAGTTACTGTATACACAACCAGGCCACTTTTGATCCAACAAGCCTGACACCTGTGCACTTGGGAGCCAATTGCATTAATCCAACAAGTTTCCCCGGGTGCCAAAGAGCAGTTTTAGCATTTCCCTGGAAACTTATTGATATAGCTTTTTCCCCGGTAGCACTGCTTTAATTTCATAAACCCAGTGTGCCCTACGTTTCGCCACACGTCGTATGCGTATTCATAGTATATCCTTTGATGCATTCTTGGGATCAGGAGAGCAATAAGACAATTTGTGGAAGGGGATATTTCTACATGAACTTCCTTTAAACTTGTCCCATCCTGAGCTAAAAATGAAGTGACCTTAACTCTAAAGCCACTTGAGTTGTTTTAATTAACCTTACCACAAAATGCCTTTCTAACATGAATGACTTCAGCTCTCTGATGATCAGTCAGCAATATGGTCTGGTAAATTGCAAGAAACTTAAAAGTCATGTGACATATGAAAACATTTTCTGGTTTAAAGGGAAACTTTCAAATCACTCTATCTATGAAGGAGAGAAATCTATCTACACATAAAGCAAGATGATATAATTAATGATTATTGAACATGATTTGTTATTTGCGCATGCTCAATCCAAGATGCCATTTTTTAGATGCATTTCTAGATAATCTGCCACTAATGTAGGCAAAAACAACCCCCAAGGCTCCATTTGCCGAATTCCCACACCATTCACTCAGGGAGTGAAACTATGAATGACTGAAAAGGTTACTGGTCCTGAATTCACATGTGAATGTTTATTTTTCTCCCCCTCCAAGCTTAATATTCACCATTAACACTAACACCTTTCACAGCTCTTGCAGAGGGTTCACTTTTTGACTGTCAGTCAAGTTGGTGTCGATTAGCTTAGAAAAAGTTGAGTCTTGCGGCAGTGCTCGGGCCCATCAGTGGGGTAGTGTTTATGACATGAAAACACATGACGTGAACAGGATGGAACTCTATTAAACTAATGTTTAAGCTGTATAAACACTATCAGATTAATGGAATAGCTCAAGTTGTTTAGGATGTTTTATTTATTTGGCCACTTTAAACATGCATGCATGCATATGAAGAAGTAAGTGAGATTGGCATGCAACCCCTGTCCTGCTTAACTGCAAAGTCATGCCAAGTCTGAATAGAATTTGTGTACTTTGTATTGAATTTGTTTAAGTATGTCAAACTAAATTCTGTGGCTGAATCAGACAGAATTGTGGACAGGATGGGAATGTTAAATGGTAAAAAGAGCCTAGAGGCAGGCAACAAAGAGGGTGGTGGACTCTATAGTCCTCTATGAGGGAGTGTACAATATATTCTTTAAGATTATGGAGGATGAGAGCCATCCTCTGCACAAATCCATATTGAACACAGCGACAGACTGAAGCTTCTGGTCACTCTTTATCTATATTTCTTTATCTCCTTCTGGCTATTAGAAAGCATTACAAGAGGTTTGTATGGCATGAATCTGAGCATTTTAGTTTTTCATAATTCTTGTGATACATTCAGTCTTGTCTTTTGGATGATGATGTATCAGTGTAATTATCTTGTTTTTAAGATTGAATTAAATAAACCTTTAACATTAATGCACAATTCTTTTTTAATTTTAGCTTTACCTTCAAATCACACACCTTCAGTGAAGGTAGACCAGATACAAAAGGACATCTGAGGGTGATGGCTGGATGGCTTTGAACATAGCTAGTGATTAAGGAAGAGGAGCTAGAGGAGTGAAAATATAGTTAGTGCACCTGCAGTAAAAGATTCACTTTAAGGAGGAGAGACAAGACCACAATATGTTACAACGAGGTACATCTCTCTCTGTGTGTGTGTGTGTGTGCGTGTGCGTGTGCGTGTGCGTGTGTGTGTGTGTGTGTGTGTGCCTGTGTGTCTCATCAAGAATGATAATTGAGAGCACAAGACCACACACCTGCCACACCTGAGACGTGTAATTGGTCCAAGCAAATTGAACAAGAGTGTGACATTAACAAAATTAACAAAACTACTCTCTAGGGTCTAGAGAGTAGTTAGCAAAAAAAAAGAAAAGACACAGTCTAGAGTCTAGACAAAGATTGGGAACTTAGAAAGACCAGCTGCGTATTACACCAAATCTTTGCAGAAGAATAGAGGGATCAAAACAGGATAATTACTTGTCATCCACAATCCAGACTTGCAAAGACATTAAATGCTATATTGTCAGCTCTTGTACATCAAATAAAGAGCATGCAGATTAGATCATATTGTTCTGTGGCTTAGCATTTTCCGTCAGTAACTCCTACAAGTGAATCCTTTAAAAAGATTTAATTACTAAGTAATTGACTGTAAACAGCATACTTTCAAGCCTTAAATGAATAGATGATTGATGGACTAAAGTGTGCAATAGGAGAAGAATGCAAGCTTTCTAGTGGAGGTGGTAGTCTCTTTCATAGCCTATGAGTCAATATTTGATGATGCTCTCCCACCAAAACACTATGATTTACAGGTGGATTTTGAGGGATTAACTGTAACGTGGAGCCTATGTCTATGACGTCTAATGTCAACACTAATACTGTAAAAGGTCCTAGTGAATTCCATTATTCGCCAGTATGTTGAATAAATTGGAGGATAATAATGACGGTGTAGGCCAGAACATCTGTTTAACATAACTGAGGACTCAAGAATGGGACTGAATTGAATGGCAACAAATCTACCTGAAATTTTTACATCGAAATACTTTAAAAAAAAGCATTGTTATAGAACTCTACAATGTGTTAAGTTAACATTTTATTGTGTTTTAAATCACAATATATTATAGCTAATGACAACAGAATGACAAGATAATGAAAATAATTTGTATCAAATTAACATATTTGATAATCTTACAATTTAATTTGATTTCATGTATGATATGTTCAGCATATGACAATTTGTTATCAAAAAGATTGGTTAGTGGTTCCCATTTAACAGGCACTGGCATTTGAATTGAAATATGATGTTGACTCATTGTTTACTGACTTGAAAAGATCTCCAGCAAATCATGACATCAGAAGCATGGGTTGTTGTTGGGTGTTAACTCCAGATATTGCCTCTTGCGACATGGTGGTTGATCACAATGGGCTCGCAGTGCACAATCCATCCCATTCTGTAAACATGACAGCAAATAATGAAAACATTAAGAAATGCATGATGAATAGGAGATTCAACAATAAAAGCAGAACATTAGCTGATAGAACCACGAGTTGTCGCTGTCCTGGACCTCAAATATGAACATCATCCAAGCATTTACTGAAGGTTTGATCAACTATGAAAAGCAATAATGCAATTCACTTTAATTCACAATAATAATCAGCACTCTTCTCTATGCTTGTTGCTTACATGTGTTACTTCAGTATGCACAATACCACTCCATGCTAGGGTCTAAATGAGGATGGATTTTATTTGGAGCATATAATCAGCACTACAAAATAAGTGAGTTTTACATCTGCATGTAAAGTAATTGAAAACATGGGCAATTATATCCCCTAATTGCTCTTATCTTTGTATATGCTGCAGGGCCAAGTAGTCTCTTTTGAAATCACAAAGGGCTTACTTCAGTCATGCTATTATTTCCAAATAACACGATTTCAAGATGAATGTTACCATCAAGTGGTAAACATTTGCCATTACACAACAAGGCTTCTTCTTCAAGAGAACCCTCCGTGGCTTGTAAACCAACCTTTTTCAACCGTTTACACACATTGAAGCCGCCTATTGGTCAGTGGAAGAAATCGTTACTTCAAACTCATTTCTGATTGGATCGTTGAAAACCAAACAGCCAGCATGTTCATCTGAGCTTACGTCCTTTGGCTTTAGCTCTTTGATAGTGGTCTGACACCGACAATCAACAGGTTAGTGTTTGAGTTAATATACTGTAGTTCGTATTAATTGCTTCATGCTTACCTGAATTAGCGTATTGTACCCTCACATACCTCATTTGTATTCGTCCTAAAGTTATCATTCACAATAACCTAATAACTCTCGGCTTAGATTTTTAGCGTTTGCTAATTAGCATTGAGTTAGCAGGGTTAAGTTTGTTTCACTTAGCGTTTGCTTACGACTCCAGCACAAGTGTCTTTGAACCGAAACGAGTCGTGCTCGTTAGCTTTGCTGTTTCGGCGCTGTAGCGACAATCCCCGCTGTAATCACATCTACCACAAATCCAGTTTAAATGTGGCGGTTTGCATCATTTGTGAAGTGACGACGTGGGAGGCGCAGCACGGAGCCAACAGAAGCTAATGTTGCTAGGCAACAAACCATCCTGAATATAAGCATAGGTTGGACACTGACCAAAACGTACGTTTGTTTCTTTTGACATGGTAGATCTAGTAGTGTGTTTTTCAGAATAGCACAAAAAATAACAGTACAATTCTCAACATTAGTAAATAGCGTAACCTCTCGTACTTATGTTAGCATACCATTTGTACAGTCAGTTTCCATGGTAACAAGCCACAAGATATAACGCTAAGTAGCTACGTTCATATTAACAACGCTGAGTAACTTTAGCCAGGTAGGACCCGCTGGGTTCTGTTTTGACTTGATTATGATAGTCGCATCAAAATCGGTGTTCTAATAAAACACTAACATATATTGCCAAGCCCAGGTGTTAAATGATGTCGTTGACGTCCTGGTGTAAGGTATGGTCAAGAAAATATCGATACTCGTAGCTTAGTTAGCCTTTATCTTACTTAAACGTTAGCACGTTAGCACGACAGCTGTGTTTTTACCGTCACCCAACGCTACAGTAAGTAATTAGATACTAAACGTTATGAGTATTGCCTTTCTATATAATCAGTTGGTATGTATGCGGTATATGCGCTAAAGCTACCTCGCTTTAAATTCCTGTGTGAGGAACAGCATTTGTGGTACTTAGTATTTCTGGTAGTTAATTATATCTTATATCAAGCAACACCGCAGGGTTCTCAGCACGGTTTTATAGGCTTCTAATCCGCTTTGTATGTCTTATTTTTAGGGATGGGAGAGCTGCCTGTGGTGATCCTCCAGCACCAGATGAGTAGCGGGTAGTGACGGTGCAAAAGCAATGTTGTGCTGCCGTGTACAATGAAGAAGATATTCAGCTTTACTAAGAAAAAGAAACAACCGTCCGGTACCCCTGACAGTGGGAGCGTGCTTTCTGTCGGTTATGAACTAAAAGAAAAGGACCTCGGGAAGGTTCACAAGGCTGCCTCGGTGGGTGATTTGGCAAAGCTGAAGCAGCTTGCTAAAAAGAACGATGTCAATCAACTTGACAAGGAGAACAGGTGCGTGGGACTAAAGCACTTGTTGTCATATCCTTTAGTCCTTTTAGTGTTTGTCTTTGCTGGATTCATTGCTGTCTACAACACAGCTTAACAATGCAGTCCACATGAATAGTTTAATAAAATGTCACGATCTCTTCATCTGTCTAATACTCTTGTCTATATCTCCATATCAAATACCTCCTTTATTCCACTGTTGCATCAGTGTAAATATTCAAGCCTTCCTGGACTGTCCCCACACAGATAAACTGCACCATGCCAATGGATTTCCTTAATTCTAGCGATTTTAGTAATATCCAAGCACCTTTCAAAAATATTATTACAATTCCATATACATAATGATAATGTAACAGCTCTAGTGAATATTGTTGAGTATGCAGTGTGTAATATGATTTGTGTAGTAGAGCTGAGTTAAACTGGGTTAGCTAAAACAATATCCAGTATTTTAACTATGAACAGCAAACTGCCAGCTATTTTAAGCACGTATGTGACACCCCATTGTTTCTTTTCTACTTATGTTTCAAGTTAGGATCTAGTTACCATTTACAATTAGTATGTGTTAGTAAGTAACTGAGTGGTGTATGTGGAGTACTTGAGGTAACCAGTATAGAAGAATGTTATTGGGGAAAATAGTAGGAATTGACCATGTCAGAATCTGTGAAATGTTCCATTAACCAATATTTATCAAACCATTTGAAATGTAAAGCCTTGCACATTCCCAAACACAAACTTCACAACAATAACTATGACATCAATTTTATTTCTGATAGGAAATTTCCTATTTTTGTCAAAATTAATACCATCATCATTGAATGCATCTATTGTAAGTTGTTTCAAACGAATGTAATGTGGTAATGAGAGAGCTGTGCTCCAAACCGTTGAAATATAGTATGTCAAGCTCTGCAGTGAAGTAATGGAACTTTGAAATCAATACATTGTTTGGATAGACGGGCTAGCAAAGTAACGCCTAGGTTCAAAATAGCAGTAAAAATCCTTTCCAAGGTCAGTGGAATTGTTTTAGTATGAACAATGTGAAACTGTCTCCTTTTTATACTTACAGAACTGCACTTCATATTGCCTGCGCCAGTGGACATGTTGATGTGGTGCAATTCCTCGTGGAGAGCAAAGCCAAGCTTAACCTATGTGACAATCAAAATAGATCCGCCTTAATGAAGGTAATCCTGGACGATGAGACTCCAACTCAGTGATTCTTCATTTAAATGTACATTTATTGTGAGGATTGTTTCAAGTTTTGTTCATGCCTCTGCATTCATGTCAATTCTCCACTGTATCAGGCGGTGCAGTGCCAGCATGAGCGCTGTGTGAGCACACTGCTGGAGAATCATGCCGAGCCTAACCTGGTGGACATCAATGGCAATACAGCCTTGCATTTAGCATCAAACATCCCGTCCGTTTCCACTGCTGCCCTGCTGCTGGAGCATGAGGCTAACATCAATGCACAAAATAAGGTGATTCTGTTTAGTTTTTTTTCTACCACAGTACAATTTCTCAGCTTTAGGCCAAACATCAGGATGATCTTCGGTTAGTGTCATGGTATCGGGTGCTTTTGAATTGTATGTCCAGCTAAGATGCTATGAGTTGGACAATATTTGACATACCCCTGTTAACATGCTGTCACAGTTCATATTATCATACAAAACCCTTTACTGCGATAACAAACTTTGGCCATTAGATGAGGAACTCTTAGTGTCGGCTGGTTTTACCAGAAATGGTATCGTGCACAACACCCGCACGGCACGTCAAAAAGAACAGAGCCATCACGAATATTGCACACCTGTGCTTTTACTTCGATGAAAGGTCATAGTGTTTGCTGTTGGAAAGTTGTGTCGTTCTTATTATCTGTCTGGATACATCTTACGCTGTCAGTGACGTGTGTCTGTAGGCCACTGTAAAAAAAAAAAAAAGAATATCAAAATGTTACTGCCACCTATGATATTTGATATTTGGCCTACAATGAGGTACTGCTGTTCTGATGGCACCTGTCCATTGAATAAGGCTGTTGACTGTGATCTAACTTTTAGGAGGGTTTCACACCCTTGACTGTGGCGGTTCGTGAGGACCATATCGAGATGGCTGAGTTTCTCCTCAAGGAAGGTGCTGATGTGAATTTTATGGACCCAGACCAAAGGTCAGTACTAAACAATGACACATTTGTGTGATGCACATCTAATAATCTTAATGTTGCTGAATTCATTGTTTACAGTTGGTCATGTTGCTATCATTTATATTACCTGCAGGTCCCCATTAATGATAGCTGCTGGCAATGGGCAAATCGGTATGTTGCGGCTGCTGTTGCGGAATAACGCAGATATAACACTAAAGGATACCAAAGGATGGTCAGCTGATGACTACGCAGTGATGAACGGGCATCATCCGTAAGTGTTTGCAGTTATGTTCCCAGAGCGGTATTTTCTCTGTCATTGATGCATTGGTGGTGTGTGAGCGGAACACAGAACTGAAACGAGCAACCAAAGCCTTCAAATGGGTCATTTCATTTGTTTTCGAGGTTGATTTCTTTCATTAGGAATCTGTTTTCTGTACATTCTCACAGCACATTTAGACGTGCTCCTGCAAAATTTAGATTTTGCAGGAGCACGTTAAATCCTATGACATTATGACATTTTCAGTGTCTTGACTCTCTTGTAGTTGTTCCCTCCTGATTATTGAGCACAGTACCCAGAGGAACGATGGGCAATCCCTATTACATCAAGGTCCGAGCAAAAAAAAGAACAAAATGCTGCTTGGCAGTCCTTCCCAAGACGCTGAAGCAGGCTTCTCTTTGGGAGGACCAGCCGCTGACAAAGACGGTAGAGAGATAAGTTTTGTAATGAAAGTGGTGTGAGGATGTTGTTATTGTGTGTATTCATTATTGACTTTGATTATTTCATTTATTCCTCATGCATTACCTCTTGACTGGATCTAGAGCATGGATCAAATGAAGCAGGGGGAGGAGGTATCACTTTGCTTAGATGAACTCTGTTATCAAAATCTGTCAAAGGCTGTCCATTTCTTTCAAGGTCTTTAACAGTTACTAAGGATTGATACTCAACCTACTCCTGTTTTCAGGAGTTTATGCTGCTTAGATTGTAGTGCTTTAAAGCTTTTTCTGTTTTCTGCCAGATTTTGATGCTCTCAAGATCTCGTTATTTGACAGTTTTAATATTAAAATACAACCTCAAATGTATAAAATTAATTCAGATGAGGCTGTTGAGTGTTGATCAGCTAAAAAACAAGTTCCTCTGCTTTTGTTGCAGATTTTGAAGACAATTCTCAGTCTGAGTCACTAAGTCGGTGAGCACAACATTCTCCTCGTGATCTGCTACTTACAATTGCAATTGACTTCCCAGCTCAAACCATACTTCTTCCGTTCTCAGGGTATCAAAAAGTGCTGCGGATGAATGGCCTTCGTCAGAAGATAATGATGATTCGGTTTTAATAGGAAAGGTTGGTGCTACGTTTTGTCCTCGTAAAATGTGTTTTTCCTCCCAAAAAATTCTGGCCTTCATTTGATTTGCTGTCTTTCAGAAACAACGGAGAGTAATCCTAACGAAAATGATTGCATCTAAAATGGGAGAAGGTACCGAGAATATTTTAATCTCGTTCACTGTCCCTCTATAGTTTGTGGTTTTTGGTAGTAATGTTGTATCCCCTGCCTGCCCTGTAGCTTCTGCACTACCTGACAGATCCTTGAGCGGTACAGAATCTGAGCCAGAGAATGAGAATAGAGTCCAGAGAATCCCATCCCTTTCAAAGGCTTTACCATCCAGCAAAGCTCTGCAGCACCCAGTAGAACCCCCTCCAATGTCCTTCCTTTCCAAAGCACCCGAGATGACTTCTACCCCTCTTCCAAGCTACAGAAAGGTAAAATGTTGGTGCTGAACCGTTGCCACTTGCATTTCTGTGACATCTTTCTCTCCTTCTATTTTTCTCCCAAATGCTTAAAACGAGCAGACAGCGCAAATGAGCAGGAGAGAGGCACGCACACGCAACCTTCAAGTAGTAAAGCGAGGTCAGAGGGAAGCCCAGAAGCCGAGGACTCCGAGGAGGAGGTTGGAGAAGAAGAACAACAAGAAGAAGAAGAGGAGCAGGAGGAGGATGAAGAAGAAGAAGATGACGATGAAGATGAGGAGGATGATGAAGAGGAAGAAGATGATGATGATGATGAGGAAAGTGAAGAGGAGGAGGATGATGAGGAAGAGGAGGAGGAAGAAGAGAATGAATGTGAGGAGGAGGAGGACAATGACAACACTGTTGATTTTGAAGTACAAAAACCCTCTGTTACTGGTGCCTTTAAGGTTATTGACAGTGTTGAGGCTCAACACGTCCCTGGTACTGACACCTCTGAAAACAGTGAAACCAGTCCTGGTTTTGTAGGTGAGAATGCAGATGCCTCAGCGATAGATGCCACAACAGCTGGAACAACAAGTTATGCAATGCCGACATTAGCGACCTTAAACGTAGAGGAAGATTGTGTCGTGTCAGCCATTAGGGTAGAATCAAAATTTTCGGATGAAGATGACAGCCTTGGGAAGGAATGCATTTGGTCATCAGACCAAAACAGAACAGGAGGCCACACACCATCCAGACATCCAACAGATTCTTGTTCACCTACTGAGATTAAGGAGGAAGAGTTTGAAAGAGACCTGGAAAAGGATGATGATGATTGCTCCTTGAGCAAAAAACAAAACAGCGGGGATACAGTGTGGAAAGACAGCGAGGTTGAGGAGGATAATCAAAGAGGGGGATTTGGTCGCAACACAGTTCTCGCTAATCGAAACAATTTGCCTGAGGATGGAGTGGAAAATACGGACTGTTCCTCTGATGCTGGATCAAACAAAGACGCTCTCAAAAAAGAGATACACAGATCCTCATGGGGCTCCTCGTTAGAGGACAGTGACATTGACCTACCCAAAGAAGACGAGTTCAACAGAGAGACGCTCGATAAGAAAAGTGATGGTCAAGCATCAGATTTACAACCAGAAGCAGCAACACTGCAGTCGAAATGCACATTACCTCAACCAAAGGAAGACCGCCCAGATACATCATGGGATTCTTCATCACCAGTGGTGCCATGTCCACGAGGTGTCTCACCTCAGCTAATGATGGATAAACAGGACATAGGTTTATCTTTGGAATTGTGTTCCGCAAGCACTCCTCAGTCCAAAAACAGAACAGCAAAAGCAATAGTAGATGAATCAGAGTGGGATTCTTCTTCTCAAAAAAATGATAAAAATGATTCTGATTCTGATGGGGAAGAAGAAAATAAAGAAAGTTTTGAGAAAGAGTCAAATGACCCCTCCCCCGCAGTGTCACCAGTAGCTCAGGATGAAGTAACTGGAAACCAAATACTAGATAACGATGATGTTGAATCAACTGGTCGGTCATCACAGATGGAAGGAAAATTAGACTCCGAGAATGAGAAGGGCGATGATAGTAGTTGGGATGATGAAGATGAAAGTGATGAGTCCGAAAATCAGAAGACAAAGGATGCTGAAGCAGCCAGTTCGCTGTCGCCAAAGTCAAGGCCTGCGGGGGCAGTAGACAAGAGCTTGGAGGAAGAAGCTGAGGAAGATGAAGACAATGAACAGGATCAGGATGATGAGTCTCCAGAGGATAACAGGCTGGAGGAGGAAAAACTGCTTGTTGTTAAGAAAGACAGCAAATACGATGAGACAAGTGAGGACTCTGACAGCAAGGACCAAAATCTGCAGTACGATTTTGCCAGCGCCACGGTCAAAGCGTTCGATGTGGGAGGTGATTCTGATAATACTCTCGATAGGTGCCTGCGTGGAGGCGACAAGTCGGATGGCGAACACGAGGCTAGATTAACCGCATATGTTTCACAAGAATATACAAGTGCCGCCGTTCCCCAGTCAAGAGTGCCATCGGGTGACCTGAATGAAGAACCGACAAGGGAAAATATTATTTCAAGCTCTCCCACCAAGGATGATGTCGCTGCCGGTCAACACCACGATTCAGCCGGGAACTCGTCTGATGAAGCGTTACCTCAGACTGACATTGATGATGTTGATCTAGACTCACCTGACGAGGCAGAGAGCATAGGCATGAAAGGTCAAGAGCTCAGAAACACTGAACAGCCTGTCATCCAGGTAAAACAGTAATACAACAAGTACTTTTAGGTGTATTGTAGCACTTTCTGGAAAGCGTGGCTTTTCAAAGCAATCCACCTCTGCCAACACTTCATTACGTTCATCAGACGGCATGTCTGATGAACGTAAAAGTGCTAAGCAAACTGGGAACAAGCATAATTATGAAAAAGCAAAAAGGTAATGTGGTCACATTCACTAGTATAAATAGGTTTAAAAGTACATGGTTCTGAGTAAACATTTCTTTTTTTTTCTTACACAGAAAGAAGATTCCACTGGGGATGATGACGATGATGATGATGATGATGAGAAAGAGGAGGAGAGAGACGAGGAGGCGGAAGACGAGGAAGGAGACTTCTCGGATGAAAACGGTCAACCTGAAGAGAGTGGAGAGTCCCTTGACGCCACTTCGCCTGTTCCTGAGACAGAAGTCTCCAATGATAAGAAAAGAGGTAAGGAGCAAAACATTCATAAATAATAAAAAGTAAAGACTTTGTGAAAAACAAATTGAATTGAATCATAGCACCATGACTTATCATAATAATAAATAACTGTGAGATATCCAGACAGTTACAAGTTTTTTTTTCTGCATCAGCTGCTCCTTCGCAAGACATCCTGTAGCACTCTGCATCTACTCTACTACATTGCATTGCTTTTCAGTCATATTAGTGTAATTTAATCTGCATCGGTTGATATAGATTTCCTGTCCGAGCTGGGTCTAGAGAAGGAAGAAGACGACCAGGATTCTTGGGACTCTGAGGTACAGTAAAGGCACTTTTTGGAATACCTTATAGGATCAGATGTTTGCCGTACAGATTCTCACAGATTGATTTTTCTATTTCAGTCCAACTCTGAAAAGCCCAATATGGCACATAAAGAGAAACAAAGTTTGCATACTCAGGATCAAGATGAGATGTCCACTGTTGAAGAAGAGATTAAAGAAAGTAGGTCTATTTTATTTATTCTTTTTTTTCTCTCTCGAAAAAAGCAAATCATTCCAGGCACCATTTCATGCTGCAGAAACGGTGTGACTTTTTAAAATCATAATCACAGAAAACTCAGCTTTAGTGTATTAATGCATGCATGAATTTTGTCTGTGAGTAATGGTAAAAGCTTTCTGTTTTCAGTCTAAATGTGGTGCAGAATATGCAATGTAATTTCCATTAAACAAAACAGCCTTTCCAACAATGTGTTACATTTCTTTTGTAGACTTGTTTTATATTCCCTCTTTTTTAAGAGGGGAAGGAGGCAATAGGATGGCAGTGCTAGAGCCTCTGTGGAGTGTAGGCAGGCCAAGAGGCAGCCAGGGAAAGGGTATGAATGTCTTGACTCATAGGTCTGAGGAACAGCATGTTAACCATAACAGGCCTGACCATCACCTCACGATCACCATAAAAGAATGCATGCAGCATACACTACTCCATCCTGCCTGCTACCCCTTGAATCCCATTTCCCCAAATTTGGGACTCAAAGGGCCACAGGTTGTTCTTGGCTTGCTTGGTTTTAGCAGGTTTTGGCTTATATAATATTAATAATAAGCGAGTACAGCACTTACCGGCGTTACTGGCTGATGCTGAACTTGTGTCTCAATTAAACCACGATAGAGAATCTAAATGCTTGACTGATGCCTAACTACGTATCTTCATGCTAATTAACCATGAGCTCATTTGCATGGGAATGCTTTTGACAAAGTTCTGGCAAACTCATCCAGCTTCATCAAAATGTTGTTGTTTTTTACTGAAGAAGTTGCAGTTAGTTGTGTTTACATGACCGACATGTCTTCTCTCTTGCAGTTGGAAACAACAATAATGGTGATGAGGGAGGTGAATGTGTTGATAAAGACGATACTATACAGAAAGAGGTAGGTTCAGCAACTAAATGCAGTAGAAGGTTAAAAAAAAATTGGTCTGTTGGAATCAAATAGTAATGTTTTTTTCCTTTCTACCAGACCGAGAAGGCTAAATGGGAACCACTTAGTGTTTTGAGCAAACTTGAAGGAGATAAAGACAGAAAGACAGGTAAACAGAATAATCTTGAGCATCATGGAATTTATTTGTAGAACTGTTTGTATTTAACATAGTACTTTTTTTCTCTTTTACAGATTTAATGGAAGAGCTTGGACTGGGTGATGTTGATGACCTCGAAGGTAATATGAAATAATGAGTTATCTTCCCCTTTTAACTTTGAAATGTAAAATAATTTGATTGTGTGCTCACAAGGCAGTTGTTGTTGTTGATGATCATCTAATGCCTCAGCTTGCCCCTTAACTCAATGCTAATGCATCCTTTACAGCATCTCTGCTAGTGAATTGTCTATCTACATCTACAGAGTAGCACCCAATATCCTTGTTTCAAATATGTATGAGCTACTGTCTGTCTTGATTAAAGTGGTCTATCTGCATGCAACACTGACTTTACTACCCTTGTATGTTTCTGTCATCGCACTTTTTGAAGCTAAAAAAGCAGGTCAGTAAACAAACTAGCTGATTAGATGAGGTGAACTTTATAAACTGGTAGTTGTAGTTCTCCTTTGAGACCTCAGTTGTTGTTGTTGTTGTTGTTATTGTTGTGGTTGTCCCATCCAACTGACCTCCTACTCTCAGCAACATCAGTGTGATAGTTTGTTCACTCACGTACAGCTTCTTGTGTTCATGGCACAGATGCATCCGACTGGGACTCGGCCAGTACTACCAGTAAGAGGACCCTGCCTGGCCGCAGAATGGCCTCCCCTGGACTCGAGGAGTTCCCAGAATGCTCCAGTCCACCTGTTAAAGAGCAGGGTGAGGACGTTACTCCAGCAGCCCCCCCAACACCTCAGAGGAGCATCAGCTCCAACAAGAGACTGCCCACCGCATCCCCTCAACCCGTGCCCCATCCCCAACCTCGAGCAAGGAAGTTGGTACTTCAGAGACCAGAGAGTGAAGATGGTAAGGCATAGTCAGCCATATGGCTTCGTAGTGTATATACCATTTAAACAAGGGACATTATCACATCAATTTTTCATTCTTTGACTTACTCTCATTTAGAATCAGATTGGGAACCGGACAATTTGACAACTTCTTGCAATACAGCCAAAATAGACAATCAGCTGCAAAACACAGCTGAGCTTCAGGCAGCGGTTAGACCAGGTAAGGCTAAAGTATGCTGACAGATAGAGTATTTGTGTGCACATCCCCTGTGTTCTGAATAAAGACTCTCTTCTGTCTCTTTAGGTTCCCCTGAGCGATCACCGATGGGAAGAAACGGT
Source organism: Nannoperca australis (assembly GCA_036023655.1). Classification (NCBI taxonomy): domain Eukaryota; kingdom Metazoa; phylum Chordata; class Actinopteri; order Centrarchiformes; family Percichthyidae; genus Nannoperca; species Nannoperca australis. The sequence goes on from JAVQJD010080162.1 coordinate 15,517, forward strand.
AAAAGTAATGTCGAGTCTGACAGGCCGCAAGAAAAGGTGAGAAATACCCAGAATATACCATCGACACCACAATCCCAATTTATTTTTAATTCATCATCAAGTCTTATCTATTGTTAGATATGTGCGTTTTTGAAAGTAAATTTATATTAAAAACAAGCGATCCAATTTGAATCACATCTACTTTGTGGCTTTGCTTGTGAAGGCTTTGGGGGTCCTCAAAATCTGTGTTTTCTCATTGATTCCTGTCAAGTGAAAGAAATGTGAAAATGCAGTATTTTGGAACCTGTAAGCGAGATAATTTTTGTAGTTTTAGTTAGTTGTAAGTAACTACATTGGTCCGTCTGTCATCCCACAAATTGGGAGTAAAGCATATTTAACACTTTTCGATCATTAAAATGTAATTTGCTAACATAAGAAGAGGTATGAGAATTCAAGGTTTAAATGCCTCCATATTTATTTGAATATTGTGTATTTTAGTCCAAACTTGGTTTTTGCATTTTTGTCTTTTTGTCTGTTTTGTGTTTCCTTGCTCATCCATGTCATCAAAGGAGAAAGATGATGCAGTAGATACATGTGAGTTAGGTCTAAATAACCCGTCTGGCCATGTGGGCTCTGATTTTGGAGGAAAAGATAATGACTTTAGAGATCAATGCAGTCCTGAAGAAAGGGGTGAAGCGGGTGACGATGTCCCATGGGAGAGACGTTATGAGAAGCTGTGGGTAGAGGTGGAGAAAAAGGAGGTAAAGTCCTCCTTCAAGAATGTTGCTGGTCAATTAAAGGAGAAGTTTGGCGAGCTGCTTCAGTCAAGATGTCGCGCAGAAGAAGAACAGGCCGTGGCAGAATCCCCGTCTGCAGAAGAAGAGTCAAGTGATGAAGAAGAAGAAGGGGAAGTCATTGTGCGTCCCATGGCCAGAGCGAGGAGTACCGTCCTTCTGCCCATACCTGAGCAGAGGGAGTCTGGACTGGAGGACTCTGTGACAGAATCAACCGACAAGTCCGATTGTGAGGACGGGGCGCAGGTCTGCGAGAGCAGCGTGTGTCTAGAGCCAGAACTGCTCACTGATAACGTCCTGGAAGAGTGCAGGTCTCCTTCACCACATCTCGCCGCAGCACAGAGCGACGGCAGCATACATCATGTCACCACAGTTTTTCCTGAAGATCGTACCATTACCGCGTCCGATGCTGACGGTAGCGCATTCTCAAAAGATGAGGCCAAACCTGGGCCATTCCAGAAACCACGTCTGGACCTTATCTGGAAGGATAACACCGCTAATGTGGACGATGCTGAGAAGAATGACGCAAGTTCAGAAGAGGAGCCTATGGAATTCGCCAAGTCTCGGTCCCCCTCACTAAGCAGACGTTCAGCATCGGTCCCAGGTGTTTCTGATGAAGAGCTGGAAGGGGACATGGAAAAGTTTAAACTTGAGGTAGGGATGCTGAAGGTTGTCTTCCTGGATTTGGAGAAAGAGAAGGCCCAACTCCGTAAAGAGGTAGAGGATGGCCGGCCCTCCCATAATCCCTTTTTTTTTTTTTTTATCGCCTCTCTTTCTCTTCTTTTCATCATCCATCCATCATGACCTCATATATTTCTGTTACATGTTCATTTTCCATTTCTTCAATTTTCTTTTCTTTTAGGTTTTAAGTAGAAGAGTTGATCTTGCACGTTTCTGTGTCTTTTTAACCAACCTTTGAGACATTTGTTGAAAGTCATTTGTACTGCACTCAAGAACCCTTTAGTACTGACTTGCAGTTATAACAATAATGGTTGCTTTGGTATTCTTGACTGTACTCCAAAACCAACAATGTTCAGTTTTGTGTGTTTATTTTTGTAGTGACTTGTCCTTCATTATGCACGAACTTTGCATGTATCTTTACGTTGAAAAGGTTCTCTTGTATAAACTCTTTCTAGATGATGTGGTGTGAAGATTGTACAAATAATAGCCTTCTTTGCCCTAAAAAGAAGTGCTGTTGTGGCGATTGTTGTTTTCTTGTAATGCATGCTGTCCTTAAGTTAATCTTTATACGTGCAGGTATTTGTTAAGAAGACTGACCTCCAATGGATGAATAGATATATTCTTTGGCCAGCCTTTTGAGTGTTTGGATGTCTGTGGAAAGAAATATGCATTTGCTCCACAATCTGACCATTAATTCACTTAAAGAACAGCAACTAATGTCTGTAACAGTGAGATGGGGATGTAAATAACACACGGTATAATCCTTTTGAATTCTAGTTTCCATTTTCTCACAATCACTACTAGACCACCATCTCTTTTTAGCTTTTGGATGTTTACCATTCATATCCGACTGTCCAGAACTGATGAGGTTTATCCCACTTCAGGTATCGGTACAGCAAGCATTGCAATGCATGGGATCGTGCATCTTTTGTAATTAAAATAGCATGTCAAACAGAGTAACCACACTAAGGTGTTAGGTCTCCGAAGGGAGGGGTGACACTAAATTATGTATGACAAAGTGTACAAGGCCCTGCTCCCAAATGCATCTTAAAAGGCTGGCCCCAACTTGTTTGAGTGAGGAATTGCCTTTCAAGTCCAGTTATCAAATATTTACCCTTGTCTTTCCAGGTTGGCAAAGAGACGACGGCGACTGCAATGGAGGTGCGCAAGTCCAGCACTTCCTGGGACAGTGGTGGACCGGCATTGGGCGAAGTGGGCACTGAGAAACCTGAGACCAGGTTAGGATGCCTGTCAAGTCAAGCTGGAGCAGTTCACCAGGAGCAGCAGCTCCTGGCCACCAAGAGGTATGCATTATTTTGCTTTTGTACATTTTTCGGCCCTGATAGTAATCATTAGCAACTTAACTTTTGCGCTTACGATTTCAGAACTACACAACGACAATCCTCTGAGTCAGATATTGTCTACAAGAAAAGATTTTACTTTTGCATGCCTGCGTGCAAACGTGTGAAGTCGCCCTCTTTTATTAATTCCATTAAATGAGGTCTTTCTTCAGCAATACCTCCAATGGCCCCAGAGTGTAGATGTCACAGCTCACTGACTATCAGGTTTGTTGCTCTCCATAGCACCAACGGGGCACCAGTGCAATTGCGTCGCCCGCTCCAGCAGACCTACAATAGCAAGAAACAGGAGGGCAAAGCTGTAGAGGAGACCTTACAGCTGGAGCTGGTCAGAGGGGCCCGGCGCAGCAGAGCCCCTCAGACCAACACCCATGTTAACGGAGATCCTCTCTCTGTGTTTGACGATAGCACTTTAAGTGACGTGTCGGACGATGAAGGAAGGTATATATGCAGTATGCCGCTTTCTCATTTCTATGTCACCTCTCTGTCACTAACCCATGAGGTGTGTTCAGACTGAACGCGAAGGGACTTAAACACACAGTGGAAAGAAGTGAGCGGATGTGAACAGTCACCGATTTGCTGTAATGGGAGCAAATAAAGGTCGTGCGAGTGAAAAATGTATCAAATTGGACAAAACATTCACGCTTCTCTGAAACCTGTAGAAGGTCATTTAATAAACATACAGAGAGAAGAGGAAAAAGGGAGAGACAGGAGGAACACAAGAGACGCAGACATCTAAAACACTCCAACGGTCAAATGTGCACGAATTAACCGAGGTGGAAATTCACTTTGCGTTCAGTTTTAACAACCCTTTCCAATATTGGTGGTGGGAGATGATTAGGATGCAATTTTAGTTATTTTCCTCCCTACATGACTAACTGCAGATTTTTCCAAAACTGGAATAGTATACTGCATTATACCATTACACTTCCATCAGCTCCTCAGGGCTCCACATGCGCATTAGTAATCCAAATAATCTTCGTTTTCTTCCCTGCATTTGTTGGGCTCGGGTTGTCAACCAGTGGACAGCAGAAACACGAGGTAACGCACAAATTCTAAAGTTTGAGCGCACTATACAGGACGAGGAACTGAATAGCATCAAGAGCGCATTTTGTTTCTGCATTCAGAATCCTGAAGCGGAGGCAATGGCAGAAGACTTCGATGAACTCACTCAGTCATCGGACACAGCCACAGATGACATCGACTCTCCCACTTCAGGCTATCGCCACGCATCCCTCCTCATTCAGAAGTTGGACTCGGCCACTTTTGGTACTGATTCAGCTGCTTCAAATGCTAATTTAGGACTTTTTAACTTCATCAATGCATTAATTTGATTAGCAAAGTGTGTGTGTGTGTGTGTGTGTGTGTGTGTGTGTGTGTGTGTGTGTGTGTGTGTGT
>JAVQJD010080165.1:0-42041 GCA_036023655.1 Nannoperca australis
TGTGTCATCAGCGTAGCAGTGGTAGGAGAAACCGTGCGAGCTGATGATTGGTCCAAGTGTGGTGGTGTACAGGGAGAAGAGGAGAGGTCCAAGGACTGAGCCCTGTGGTACACCTGTCGCTAGGGGCTGAGGATCAGACATGTGGCCTCTCCAGGAGACCTGGTAGGATCTACCCTCGAGGTAGGAGGAGATCCACTGGAGTGCAGTGCTGGTGATGCCCAGGTCCAGGAGAGTTGTGCGGAGGATCTGATGGTTGACTGTGTCAAATGCTGCAGACAGGTCTAGCAGGATGACAACAGCAGCTCTGGCAGACTGGAGGGCATCAGTGACAGACATTTTTTTTTTACTCACCGGCCGAAGCCGGCTATCCGGGGCAAACCGAAGATCCGCGGCGCTACGGTATCGTTACGTCTAGGCGGGATTCTGACTTAGAGGCGTTCAGTCATAATCCTACAGATGGGGGCTTTGCACCATTGGATCCTCAGCCAATGGTCCTGTTCAAACTAAGAAAGTTAAAAGATAGCAGGTTATTGTTTGAAGGTCTCACTCTGAAATGTAATCCAGATTATGGCCATGGAACAGCCTTAAAAGTTCTCAATAAAAATGAATGTAATGAAATGAATCTTAAACAAATGGGTAACCAGTGTAGTGATGCTAAAAGCAGAGTAATGTGTTCTCAGTTCAGCCACAATCTGATCTAATGGCCACAGAGCATCTTCACAGGAGCAGTTAGTGGTTAAGGGCTTTGCTCAGTAGCCCCTCAGTGTTGGTAATAAGGGTGGAACGAGCAATGCTCTTTCTGCGCCCCCATTTAAAATCAGAACCAATGACCTTCTGGTCACAAGCCTGCTTGTAACCTTCTTCTAGCCTGAAAACCCTCGTTTGGATCAATGCTACAAAGAAACCTTGACAGTTTGTAAAATGTTGGATTCACAGTATGTAACTGCCACCTTAGAAAAGCAGCATTGACTAAAACAGTTTGAGTTACTGCAGCGACAAAACCCTCCTTTTATACACCACATTATTAGTTTGTGTGCACTGTTACACCTGCTACTACAACTAAGAGATAACATTTTAAGATATATGTGTGTTAAAGATTAGCTTCAGCAGGGCTTAATCAAGTGTGTCTCAAGCTCTCATGTCAGTTTCATCACTGCATAGTGGAAAGGTCTTTTGTGTGATAAGAAACAGATTCAATGACGTCGCAGTGAAGGTCAGGCAAAGGTCTTATGTGCCACATAGTAAGATGAGAAGACACCCAGATAAGAAAGAGAACGGACATGTTGTGCATGTTTTATTCATCCCTTTATGAGACTTGGCGGAGATGTGTAAGTGTGTTTTGACAATCCAGTTAGTCTTTAGTTAGTTAATTGTGTTACATTATTTGATTTATTCACATTGGCTTTTTCCCAGAGAGATTATAAAAAATATTACAATCAGGTGAGTGCATTATAATGACACACAATGACCGGCCAATAATGTTTAATATTAACCTCAGATATCAAAGATCTTGCTTATCAACAATGGCCAGATTAAGGTCAAAGGTATCATTGGAAATGCATTATCAACTGATCAGCGCTGTATTTTTGCCAAGCAATTACATCTAGTGCAGTAATATTTTGGTTGAGAGACAAGAGTTTAAGCAATATTACTTTAGTACTACAAATTTTAAGTAGTTCAAAAATGGCATTCACATGCTTCAGCAGGTCTGTTTAGTTCTTTTTTTCATCTCAGTTGGTGGTACAGGGAGCCAAAAATAGACAAATGAATGTCTATGATGTCTTCCATTCAAAAAGCAGACAGTATAATATGCTATGGTTTATTGCATATGGCACAGTACTGTTCAGAACTATGGCATTGCCCAATCAGCTGCAGCTGTGAATATTGCCTTGAGAAAATTATGAGCTTTAAACGGCCACATCAGCATTCAGATCGATGACAAGATAAGAGGGTGTGTGGTTTAAAAGGAGCAGCAGACCTTGAGTAAGACACTCCTTGCTGCAGAGTCGTCCAGTTCACCCTCACAGCCACCATGACCTTCAACGGCACCTGGAAAATTGATCGCAATGATAACTATGAGAAATTCATGGAACAGATGGGTGAGTGATGTCAGACTGCTGAGAAAATGATGATGACTGTGTAGCATACTTCTTAAATATGTGGAATCTGATGCATTGGTGGAGAAATCACAGTGTCTCATTATGATGCCTACTCTCTGTGTGATAAGATGACCATAATATAATCAAGACCTGAAAAGGCAATTATTAAAGCACTGATAGAGTGCAGTTAGTCAATATGTCACATTTAATGACGAAAGTGGTTTATAAGTCATAAGGTCAGTTATGCAGAATACTGATAATCCTGAAAATGCTTGTGATTTGGCTTTTTACTTTTGACTTACTCTCTACAAATACACAAACCAAGGAACTACCTATGCATGAAAAGTGATTAAATCCTGACACACATCCTTTGATTGTTCAGAGCCTGTTGAACATATTCCATGTGTTTGCTGATAGGAATTAACATGGTGAAGAGGAAGCTGGCCGCTCACGACAACCTCAAGATAACCATCGAACAGAGCGGAGACACGTTTCACGTCAAGGAGATCAGCAATTTCCGCAACCTGGAAATAGACTTCACCCTCGGAGTCACCTTTGAATACAGCCTTGCAGATGGAACAGAACTACAAGTAAGCTAAAGTGGCATCAAGTAGAGCACCTTTTCACATCATTACACTTTATAAACTGACCTTTAAAAGAAAAGACTCAAGTTTGAAATTGTCATTCATTTAGTTGTAAATACTTTGGGATTACCTGGATATTTCAGTCTCTTCAGACTTTGAACTTTGACTTTGAGCTGCAAGTTCATTTGTTGGCAAAGAAAACAATCCACCCATCAAGGCTTGGCTTTTATTGTGGTAACCCTTGTGCACAGCTGATTCAAACTCACCACCACAAACAGTCACAGCCATAAAGCTGTCAACCAGCACAGCCTGCCCCCTGCACTTGTGCAAAACATTTCATCTGTAACATTCATGTTTCATCCCACAGGGCTCATGGAAGATGGAGGGAGACAATCTGAAGGGGATTTTCATCAGAAAGGACAATGGAAAGCAACTGACAACAACCAGAATCATCGAAGGGGACGAACTTATACAGGTAGGGTGAATTTATATTTATGCAAATTAGGCCACAAAAAGTTAACGTTTTATCAAACACTTTGGAAGCTGTTATCAAAGGCAATGAGATTAGGTTTAGCTGGAATACAGATTGTATATTATTCATTTGATATTCCAGCTGTTACTTTTCTCTGAGTTACAAGATACTGTAATGTAATACATATACACAAGTCAAAATCTGATGGCCATGTTAATACATTACGGATAAGGACCTCAAATGCAGAATTTCATAATTAGTCTGGCATCCTCTTTTGCCAACAGAGCTACAACTATGAAGGTGTGGACGCGAAGAGGATTTTCAAGAGGGGTTAGACCAAACTGATCACCAAAACTTTTTGATGTTTGACTTCAGGATTACGTACAGTATTGCGTTGAATTATCAACTACTTATACCAATATAACCTGTGTGCACCACCTCTAATGCCTGTACGGTGTATGAAACAGTTTTGAATTGCACGATTTTGATACTTGCAGTAATAAAGCTATGCTGTAACTGCGTGTTCTCTGTGTTTCTTTGTGCGTTACATTTATTGAAAAGAAAATTTTCACTGAGACTCTGTGGTTTGTGTGAAGTTATGAAAAAAAAAACATACACAGTGAAGTGACTAATTTTAAGTGATACAATAATTTAAACTTTATTCAACAATGAATAAAAATAAATATATATTATCTACAAAAATATAAAGTGTAGACAGATTTTATATGTTTCTTTAAATTGATCTGTACAAGTCATGAAGCATTCACTGAAGCACCAACAACTCAGTTCAACAGTAATGTCAGGCCAAATCCTAACCGCACACAGAGGTATGACATTGGATTCAGTGAGGCATAAAGCTCCAACATATCTAGCCACATCAGTGAGCAACTTATCAGATAAAATCAGTGACATAATGTTCTTGAGTGTTGATGCAATACAGTGTAATTAAGTCCTGTCCCTCGTATATTTAGCACAAGATAAAGGATATTGATTGATGCAATGCCAACTGTGACACAGGACAAAAGGACCTTTTCTCAAACAGGCCTCTCGAGGATATAAAGCCTTACTGTGACAGAAGACTCTGGATCATGGGTGCAAGAGGAAAACAACTTATCATCTTTCATTTTCCCAGCTCACACATACACAGACAAACAGGCATGCATGCACATTTAATAACTAAAGTTGCACTGAAAAAAATCTTTCAGTTATTATACATTAAAGCTCTTTCAAACTGGGAAGCTTTGCCACCCAGGAGGTGGGATGCACTTTTCACTTATATGCACAGACGTTCCCATTTCCTGCTGCTGACATTTGAACATGTCAAAAGTTTTTTCCAATCGCAGCCGAGTGAAGAGTGAACAGTGAGTTTGCAGCTTCCAAGTCTGAAAGGGCTTTTAGGAATACTGGACCTGGCACAAATCGCCCCTGACACTCCCACACACACACACACACACACACACACACACAGTACCAAAGGTGCACACAGAGGCATGTCATCAGATATGTTACTATTAGCATTGCATATTCAAAAGTTTTGATGTACATCCTCCTTCCCTTTCATTCCCCAACTGTGGTTTGACTCACAAAAACCTGTCCCACTGAAAATGTCAAGGCACTCTTGATACAACTGAAGACACAAAGTTCAGAAGGTAAAATACAACATGTGAGAAAACAATAGAGTTCCCATTTTTACAGAGGAAGATAATAATTAAATAACTAACTGGACAAATACTATAAAAATAATAACATAACCATTAGTCACATGAGAAACCACAAAAAAAAAAAAACACATTGCAGGTGAGACAACATTAAGATAATCTGGTTAATATACTCCAACTGAGCTCCATTAAATCTAATAGTTTAGTAATTTGTATTTCTTTATCCAGTGAATATATTAGATGTTTTAAAATAACAACACAATTAGTGATTTGTAAGTACTACAGCACAATGAACTTGAGTAAAGGCATCTTTATGTTACTTAAATCTTACTGCTCAATTAAAGGAATTCTCACTAACTCAATTTCATTGAATGCCGTCTTTCTCTTGAATTATAACAGTCTCAAAAATACACCATATCAAATGCAAGTAGATGCTCAAATTACAAGCTAAGGTGTGATAACATAAATCTCTCGACACCATCCTTTGGTGTCCGACAGCACAAATACAACACACACAAACACAGCAAATGTAGTGACTAAATGTGTGCGTATAGAATAGTTCTGAAATACCTGGACAAAGGTTATTGTAGATAGACCAATATAAATATATAAGTGGCAGGATGTTTAGGAAAAAACTTGGCAATCTAGTGAGCACAAAGGAAAATTGATATCAATATTTGAAAGTGTTTGAACAACACTGATTTGTATGTGTTCTCGGGTTCGAATGTACAGAATACAAAGCCTTAAAAATACCAAAATCAGCTTTTAAAGTAATTTGTATTGAATGCATAGTTATTTTCTAGCATATTGTTTGCATCCCATGTTTATATTTACAGTGGATGCATCACCAAAAGTATGTGTCCTTGCATGAGCAAGAGAAAATAACAACATTTAAGTGTTAAAAAAGTTTCCAAATCAACTGTAGTAACAAATAGTTATTTAATCAATTCATTTGATCATAATTAAGTAAAATCCAATAGAATGTTTGTCGCACTCAAAGTCCAGTATTATCATGCTCATGCTTATGCTGTACACACAGCTAGTAAGACTTTGTAAAGGCCACATGCAGGTCTCAGAACACTAGTCTTATGAACAAGAAAAATTGTTGTGTTCTATGGTCAATATTAAATAGACATATTCATTAAATTGGCATCATTATGAAAATACCTGCAAATACAGATGGGTTTAAATCGGTATACTCTAGAAGGAAGACTGAAAAAATAAGATTTGACATCACTGTGAATTACAAAAAAGGATTACAAGACACCAGCACAATCGAAGGTAGAGTACACAAGGTGACATGGTCAACGCAGTATATAGTGACCTACTGAGTAACCTGAGGGCTGCCCCAACTACAGGACATCATAGTCAACAACTTGTCGGATTTTTAGACCGCCGGAAACTGAATGCAGGAGAAACACTGTGTCTCTCAAAGATCCATGCATATTTATGAATGATGGCATGAAATCTTATAATCTTTCAGGAAAATGAACAAGTCATTTAAAACAATTAATTAACAAGAATCTTTTCCAACAGATTTTTACAGCCAAGCAGGCTGACTGGTATGGGGCAGCCATCAGTTACTCATTAACACATAAATGTTGTGAAATAACTGATAAATGATAACAATTGAAACAAATCAGTAACTGAATATGCGTAAACGGTGCAATGTCTGTTCCCTGGTCATCTGAAGCCCTCAATATGCATAAAGTTGGTAAGCTGCACAGCTAATACTCCTTTGACGGATGTAAATAAATGAACTACCTTATACCTGCTGCTGATGATGATGCAAACCTTCAGGCCAGTGGGTTTTCATTTTGATGTTTAGAATGACATCATATTCCGTTGAAGTATCTTTTTATGCCAACATGCTGCTATTTGACACACTACCTTCTTTCTTTCTCTTTGTATATTTACTGTACAGACCACGATATAATCAATCTAACTGTGGCTCACTGTAATCTCTCATATATTGGATATACCTTAATTTCTGCATAACTACTGCACAATTAGAAACATAAACTCGACATAAGGTGATAAAAATAATAATAAAGACAAAAAAAAACAATTGTGCAAACTGAAAACAGTCCAGATTTTGGTTAAAACAAAATCTTCTTGCGGTAATACTGCGGGAAAATGGAAGACGATGCAGTATGTGCGACAGCTCATAATCCGTCAAACAGTACGCAACAGCATTTAGAAATAGTTTTAACTTATGTGACAAGCTTGCATAAATAAATTCCACTCTGGAGATGGCGGTCTTCAGAACATATTTCCATTCTGTAAACTCTTTGGCATCCAGTTACTACTCTACTGACCACTGTCCATCCATGTAAACAAACCTTACCAAGTAACACTCATAAAAAACCACGTTCATCCAGTCCTTTGGCTGTCACTGGGTTCCATTTTGCAGTGGGTTTATTGCTATTATGGCCTGTAAAGAAACAAAATGAAAAAATCTTTTTTAAATTGTGTTTTATGCGTCACCCTGTGCGTACATTTACACCACAACAAAGAAAACTGTTATGTTTTTTCCAGTGACTGTCAGAAAGGAGTGGGCAATATAGATAAAATCTCCTATCATGGTATATGTATATGTTTACGTATATATACATATATAGTGAAATTGTAAATTGAATTGTCTAACATGTTTAATTAGACAGGAATGTCTGTTTTTAGCAGCACATTTAATACCTGACAGAAATCATCAAAAATCAACATTTGCAATACAATAGTGTTGCTTGCTGACTGATTTGAGACATTGTCCTCAATGGCCTAAAACAACCAGATGAATTGATATCATCTCACAGAATATACAGTATACTGTCATAATGTTTAGCCCTGCATTCAGGATTGCAAGTGTTTCAGAGAGGCTTACTTGTTTCAGGTCTGGCTTTTGGCACATCTTGTGAGTATGTGTCAGTGGGGAGTGTGTGGCTGGTATCTATGCGCTCAGTCACAACCACTGTCCGTGGCACCGTGGCAGAGAGGACAAGAGGCCTCTGGTTGTGGTACTTGAGACGGTATGTTTCTGTCATACAGCTATCCACAGTGAAGTATGTTGTCAGGGAAACCTCTTGAGCTGGCACTGCCTGTTCCACTCTGCATCCAGTGAGTCTTTCCTCACTTTCACATGATGATGGGGTACTCCTCTCTGGGTCAGAGCCCGACTTGGAGCTTGCATCCGAGAAGGTTCTGAGACCTGAAATGTCAGGCTTCCTGTGAGGACTGATGTAGGATGTGGATGAAAGACGAGGACTTGATGGAAAGGGTTCTTGGAGCATCCTTGGACGAAACAATGCGTGGCTCGTTTCACCCTGGTGAGGAGAGATCCGCTGGGTCGGTCGAAGGTGAGGCGACCCTGTCGTCCCAAGTTGACGCTGGTTGTTCAGTTGGAGAGGTTCTGCAGTCCCACTGCTGGGAGGGTGGTGCGGCAGGGTTATGTGAGGAGAATGGGATTCAGAGACGACGGCCTCACTGTTGCTGGAGCGGCTTTCTCTGTCCTCGGGCTCAGACAGAGCGAGGTCATCGGAGCTGTTCCATTCTGAGCTGCTGGTTTTTGTAATGAGCCTCAGGGCTGTACTTTCTCCAGTGTGCCTTCTACAGTTTGTTAGCTCCTGCTGCTCACTCTGCCTGTTATCTGAACCAGTGGAGTCCCTCTCTGAAGACACTACTTTTCTGGAGGTACTAGAAGTGTACTTTGATTTCCGTCTACAAGAGGGAAGGGTTGTAGAGAATTATGGACATGGTATCAAATATAATGAAACTCCAATTTATGAGTCCTAATATGTACATATTAGATTTAGATGAATTATATATAATTTATAATTACGGGCACTACCTCAAACTTGGACTGCACTTTAGATGTGAATGTGAAACTTGGTCATGGTTCTTTCCCTGAGGTTTGGGTTGATGTTTACCTATAAAATATAAAACAAAGGTGATCAAAACATAGTGACAGAAAAAGAGACAATACATAAAAAAAATTAAATATAAAATATCCAAAGCTGTGTAGCAGTCCTCCTTTAGAAAGGTCTGCTCTATTCTGGCAAATATATGTACATACTGTAATTCATGCAAAAGGTATGTTGTCTGACCATTCCTACTCTTTAGTTAAATTATGCAGAGCATGTATAAATGCACATAACTACTACTGTGCACTACAAGAAAATTGATCACAACAAAATTAGAACATCTTCTAAACTATGTCAGAAGATAAAAATCTCAAGAATACAACAAAGGAGAAGACATTCTGCATAAAAAAATGAATACGAGGAAGTCGATTAGAGCCTCGTGAAAGAAAAGAAAAGATTTGAGTGCTGAGATTAGTGAATTCTGCCATTTAATTCAGAATCCTGAGAATAAAATCAGAAATCTGCTAAATCTCAGATTTGAGACTTTAATCTCATAATTCAGATTTATTTTTCCCAGAATCCAAAGATTAATATCAGAGGTCAAACACTTTTTTTTTTCACTTACCCCCAATCGTCCTCCCTAATTATGAACTAGACAGATACAGATGCACACACTTACAATGAAGTAAAATTGACAGTCGTATATATAGATAGTAGTAATAGCAGAGACTGCGCAGGCACAGCAGAGACAAAATCACCTACACGTCTGACTTTGAAACTCTCAGGACACAAGGTGGCAGCAGCAGAGAGTTAATCTCACTAGACTTTCTCACAGCTGAATGAAGCAGTCAGCACACACACTCCGTGCACGAGCGCAGCGAGAGGCAGTGTGGCGCTGAATTCCTTCCCTTTAAAAATAGATGTCATTTTTTTCTTTGCTGTTGCCCTGGAGAGGTCCATGCAAGGATAAAAGCTCTAGCTGTTGGTTGGAAACACTGGCTCGAGATGCACACAGCCTCGATAAAGTATCGAGCGCAGCAAACTCCAAGTACTGCATGAAACGGAAATATATTTATGACAATGCCAGCAGCCATGCCCAGCTGTGCTGTCTGAATGAGTTTTGTGGGATTAGCATCAGATTAATGCCTGTGCAGGGCCGACTGGGAGAAGAGGTTACAGAAGCTAGTCCAAGCTCAGAAATCAACCCAGACATCAACCTTCAATTACTCTCACATTATCAGTATCAGAGACAGCTCACACTTCATCTGTTATACTGACATTTACATAACGTAAAAAGTATTAACCTTTCATACTCTTTAAAATTATATTATTTGTGCGTGAACACTCAAAACAAAAGACATAAAACAGTGTGTGTATCCTGTGTTTACAAATCTGATTGTCAGACTAAATTCTTTTTGGTGCTTGTAAATCTTTTCCTGGAAGTATTGCAGATTAGATGTGAGATGAAACTGGCCCTGAGCAGTGACATGTTCTGTTATACTCTTAATCATGCATTCCTTTTTATGGCATGTTACTTTGGTTTGTGGTGTCTCATTATATCTTATATTTTGTTTTAAACACTGGCTTTATGTATTTAAGTTGACTTGATGTGAAGCTGTTACATTACAGTGTTACAGTGGCTACTATATAATGTAAACCCTACATTTACTAAACTTATTGCATTTCTACAGTACAGTACAGGTCTAGGACAACATGAGGAAGCCCTTAAACTTACCATTGTGTGAAGGTGAGGACGTTATACTTGACTTAGCATCGCCTCCCATCTGGTGCAGCTGACTGAAAATATAAGACTAAAATTATTCTATGCATGTTTTCAATCAATCAGTCAATCACGTAATCATGAGTAGTCAATTAGTGTTTATAAAAAACTGTCAGCACAGCAACAAACAAACAGACTTTTATGATGACACAGGACAAATAACAAATGAAAACACGGGTAGAATGACAGACAAGTTCAAATTTACTGTCTGTTAGGTCCAACTGGATTTTCCAAAAATGTGTATTATTGTTGTTTTTAAAGGCCTTGTGTATTGGTTCGTATTGATTCCATTTTATTTGGTGACAGTAAAGCCTTTTAATTTTGATTTCTAAGTGTGCCCCATGAGCATTTTAGGAACAAGAATGTATATTAAAAAAGCTAAAAACCCTAATATAAGTAGTTCTTGTAACCATTCCTCTTACAGTCACCTTTAGTGCATTTTCACCAGATAAATGCAGATTAGTGAAGCACATAACCATGGATTTATAGCTGCTAACTAAGTAACTACTTGTAGGCTAAAAACCAACTTAATTACCAATAACAACTCTGACATTTATCATCAACTGGTTATTACTATATCCTTGGACGTTTCCTTTTAAGTTCATTTAAAGGACAATTATACCATGGATACTTTTATATAAACCCTTAGTGACCCTGGAATACATTTGTAATAAGATGTTTCAATTTACCTGTCTAATTCACAGTTTTGTGAACTGTAATGTAGTGTCTCATAAAATTGTCCTCCTACAGATGTTTATTATCATTATTGATGATAAAAAACAAACAAAAACAACAGCTCTAGCTGTGCAGGGTGGGGTGTTCACTACAGCCACCAAAGAGAAATGTCTGTATTGTCTCTATTGGGGGATGACTTGGTGATTAATATCACTTCTAATGTTCCCACTTCTTAAATGTAATCTTTCCCTTTTTGTGCTTATCAAAAATGTCAATTGAACAATACACAGTTGTTTCTTACCTTTGCAGCTGTGCCTCTGGTGTTGATCTCTGGTCTTTAACGACAAAGCCGTCAATGCCAGGTGAGTCGGGATTGGTTGAGCCACTGCTGAGTCGATCACTGCTCTCATAGCCAGACTCTGTCCTTTGAATGGTCCAGGTATCACTACGCAGCAGTGTCTTGGGCCCACTCTTAAGTCTGCTGCCCCTCTGTTGGTTGGCCCTGCTCTCTGACTCTACAGAGCTGTGACTCTCAGTCTCATGCCGCTGCTCATCCTCATAAATCGTCATTAAACACTTCTGCTTCCGATCTTCTCTGGTTCGTACATATTCCCGCTCCCGATCTCGGCTTTGTTCAGTGTGCACTCTTTCCTGGGATGAAGACTTACTGTGCCGCGGGCTGTCATGCTGCTGTTGACGGCGCTGCTCCAGTTCGTTCAGTACAGTGTCCACATTTAACACCTCCCGAATGGGTCTCCAAGTGGACTTGGATTTATTGCGGCTTCCTTCACTTCCGCCTTTTTCCCATTGCTCTTGGCAGCTCTCCTGATCATAGCAACTTGGGGAAGTGTTGTTCCTTCGGCTATGCCCACCACTCTGTGTACCGAAGGACTGTCCACGTGGCTCCTGAGATCCTCTGCTCGAATGGTTTGATGACTTCTCTGTGCGTGGATAGTTTTTTAATTTTTGGTCCACAGGAAGCCTCGGCCCACTCTCTGGAGGAGATGAAGATCTTGCATTTGCCATCTCTAGAGAGAGTGGATATGGATCATTTGTAGAATGACCATTTCAAACATGCTCTGACGTACAGTAGTTATCCACTCTGGCTTGGCCCTGTATGTCTTTCTTTTTGCCTCTCTATTATCAATGTTTCCCCTATACCTATGATGTGGACACAATGCTCTACCTTTGTGTTGTGACGGATCTGTCTTCCGATGCCCTCTGTCCTTTTTTGATGTTTCACTTGGCCTCTGTAAGTTCTCCATGAATGTTTCCTGGAATTTGTTAGGACTGCCAAGGGGATGTTTCACTGAGGAAACCAAAGACATTGAAAAGGCAGATGAGTGGATGCTTAACAATGTAGAAAATTGCAGTTGATATTTTTTTAATATAAAGTAACGTTTTCTGACTGCTGACATCAGTGAAGCACATTGTAAATAACTGGCCCTAAATTCCCTTTACCTGCATAAAGCATCATGGGGGCATGAACAACCAATTAGGGTTTGACTCGACTGCTTATGTAAGTATGTGTCAACAGGTACATCATGCTGTTCTTCCACATATGAGGTTTAGCAGAGGTGTTAGAGCATGTGTGAACAAATTCACACTGTGTTGTGCACTGGAGGTTTTTAGCTTGAGGTAACAGGGTCAGCTCTCTGACCATGAAGGCTATGCAGTCAGGTCATTTTTGACTCTTCCACTGTCATTCATTACATATTTCAGTGCAGCTATAATGGGAGTCAAGAGACAAAACAGAAACAAAAAATCTTAGCAAAGAACATATGCCCGTGCATCATTAGCTGTTAAAATACACTACCGCTGCCACATTTGCCAACCCTGTGGTGTGTTTCTTTGCCTCTGTAGCAAGAAGGTCACTCTGACAGACGCTATTGTTGATGCTGTGAACTGCAAACGTCTGCCTCCAAATCAACACATTCATTCAACAGCTGCACTGTTTTTCACGTTTACTTCTCCTCCTTCCTGCGTGTAAGTTAGACCACTTTCTGCAGCATTGTTTCATTCTTTATATTTGTGTTTTTATTCAATTTGTACTGTACTTCAAGAAGATGTTTTTATTAAGATCTAGAGTAAAACATAATATAACATAACAGTATAAAAAAAAGCCTCTCTTAAACAAATGCATAATGCTGTGTGCACATGCTTTACCGCTGGATGGTACAACAGCAGTGTGCAAGCTGTAGTATTATGGATTTTCACATTGCCTGAAGTTATACTGACACTCTCATGCTTAGTAATGCAAGTACAGCTTAACACTGGAGGGCAGTTGGCTTTGTTAGTTGTAGTTGTAAGAGTGGATATTACATAATACTATGTTCTGCAGGGCAAAATAACAGTAATTAAGTAAACTCAATATAAACCACTTTAACAGAAGAGATAACAGTAAATTATTCATCCAATACATATAATAATAATTTAAAAACTGAGCCATATCTCACTCTGAAACAAAAAAATCAATCACTTACGCTTATTTTCATAAAAACAAGTATCCAGTCCCATGCCAGTCAAAGTGTCTGGGCACCACACTAAAGCAAAACAATCCATTTAAACGGGCAAGGCGCCATGGCCATAAAAACCAAGCAGATAAATGAATGGAAACAAACATCGGAAATGTCTAGGGGAGGAGTGAGATCTGTGGAGCAGGAGCATGAGTGCGCTTGGCCACAGGAGCAGGGATTAGGGAGGGAGGCGTGGGTGGTAATCTGCGTGCAACAGAGGCATCATCCTCATGTCAAGTTCAAGCCAGCACACAGGGAAGGGCAATCTTTCTGCCTGCGGTTTAACGGCACTCTTGCAATCCCAAATGCAAGCCCTAACTGTAATTTGTGTGAAATTGGTACTGACATGGTTTCACTATCATTCATTGCATAGTTAACATTTAATTTTACTTAGTGATACTTTCACAAAAATTGTTCAGATGCTTTTCAAATTGGACAATTTGAAACTGATCGACATTCTGATCCTTATCACAATTGTTAAAACTAAAAACACTATGCAGCAATTTCATTTTACCTCAAGTTCCCTGATAGATCACAAAGGATAATCTTAATTTCTGTGGTTGCTGTCTGACAGCAGTTAACCACTATTATTAGAAAAAAACCTTTTTGAAAGCTAGTAGTGAAAGATAACATCTGCATTGTTTAATATACTACTAAATGGTTTGTGAAACCTCTTAATATAAAGAATGATGTACATAAGGTATTTATCTTTTTAAATGTCTAAATACAGACATCATGAATGACATGTAGATGTGCAGCAGATGTGCTGAAAACTGGAGGATTGTTTTACCTGACGCGTCACCATTTACTTGGGCTTTGTACCGAGGACACATGGTGGTTTGTCTCGGTGCATCTTCATTTGACACTGGAGATCCCTCGGGATTGGTGTAAAATAAAAGAAGTGGCTGAAAATGTCCCCTGATACATTTAGAGGCTACATCTTTCCATTTGGAACCAATCTTATGAAAGGGGAAAGTGTAATATAAGAGCATGTAACACACAGTAACAGGTAGTAGACTTTTGAACTTGCATGAAACAGATTAATAGCCGAGTTTCTAACCTCCTTTACAGTAGCATCATCAAAAAACATCCATTTTGAAGATTTGGTGTGATAGGCAAAGGCTGAGTAATGTTTACTCGAAAAACAGATCATCCCCACCAGATGTAGCTCACTCCGTTTGGCATTTTCATCAGTGACACGATTGAAAAGCTGAAAGACAGTAAATTTAGATAAGTTTGATCTCCAAATATTGCTCTTCGGCAGATGCCAAATCCCATGAGAATAAAATCCATGTTTGGGTGTTTTTGATACCCTTCAAATCTTTTTTTTTTTAAGATTACAGCACACTGACACCAACAACAACAAAAGTCATATAATAGCTAACGAACTGTGATCACTGTTATTTTAACATGAATCGATTTATGTCATTTCAGAGCAGATAATACATGTCTATTTGTCATCTGGTGAAGTTTGCTTCTGCTCTTACCCCACACAGGTTCAAGCGTGGGCCAAGTGACCGAATTACATCGTCCGTAAGATCAGACTGTTCAGCATCCCAGACAAATCCAATAGTGACAATCTCTGGACAGTTCATGAGCACACGGCGGATTTTGATACTTTGACCACAGTCGCTCTGCAAAATATGAAGAAAAACATATGAAGGTCCATAATAGGAAAAATGTACAAACAAGAAAATCCTAAAGAAAGCCCTAAAGTTTTGCTTTTGCATTTATAAGACATGAATAGTTGATATTATAAGAACTTTCTCTGAACAGTTTTGTAAGGGACTGTATATACCTTTTGGGAAGCAAAAGAAAATGGTTTCAATGTCAATGTTATGTGTGTTTAAGGCAGAAGTAGTATTGTATCAACATGTAGCTTAGCACAAGGACTGGAATCAGGGGGAAACAGCTAGTCAATGTTACAGAAATTAAAATTCAGTTTTATTTACAAACTGTATGTATGTGTTTTGTAATATGTGTATTAATAGAAAGTGAGACATTTCAGTGAGCAACTAGATTAAGCATTTCTGTTTCTATTTCTGTTTCTTGACTAACAGCAGCTTGGCCCAGTTCATTAAGTCCATATTGCCAGCTTATGTAACTCTGAACAAAAACCCAGCAGATTCCTTAATGCGTTGGTGATTAATTTGTTAGCTAACAAGATACAATAATCAGAGTGCTTTACATACACAAGATACAGGAATAAAATCACCAACACAGAAACCAATGAACCAGGATAAAGATTTTGATAAAAATTAATTAAAAAAAGATATAAAATGTGAAGCATATAAAGCATAATAAGTTGTCAATGTGTAAATAACACGATTATGGAGTTGCTGGAAGATGTTTTTCACTACTGGCAGTGGCTAACTGTTCCCCTGCCTCGCACTGGACCAATCTCAGTACTGAACACACCGAGATAAAATATTTTAAGTCTCAGTAATAAATAAATGAGCCAATTTTCCCAAATGTCAGAGTAGCAGCTTATGACTTTATACCTCTCTCACTGTCCCTCTCTCTCCAACATACACACCCACACCACACACACACACACACACACAACAGAAATAAAACTCATGTGACGTATCACTTCAAAATGTCATAATAAGAACTACTGCAATGATGGAAATGAGCCAGACAGCATGAATTCTCTGCACATCAGTCTCATCAAGTCAGTACTGGAGATCGCCATTCCTGAGAGAATAATGGGTTAAGGGAACACAGAGCACTCAGCTTCACTACACTGATGCACACTAAAGAGGAAGACAGCGGTAGCAAATACAGATGAGAGAAAAACAGTGGATATGCCCTTACTGCTATTTATATCCTAACACTAGTCTGGCACCATCTCCTTCCGGCCGCTTCAAGTGCAGTGTCAAAGCACAAAGCACAGAGTGTACTCGGCGGAGCGGCAACAATCATTTTTGTGTCCATTTTACAGTAACACGCTAACTGTTCAGCTGGATGGCTTAATTATTCATTATTGGCTGCCTGTAACAAATCAAATTTACTAATGGTTGAATTCAGAGATGTTTTGACAAAACAGCAGAATGGGGAAACTTTTTAAAGATGTCTAAATTGTTAAGAAAGACATTACATTAATGAGTGAATGAATACTGACAAAACATCACATACCGGGCAGCTTCGAAGGTCCCCTGTGTTATTTGCTGCCTGCAGCAATTCTCCAAACATGTCCGACCTGAGCCGCTCGTTCTTACCCAACATGCGATCAACCTGTTGGCTGTGCATAAAAACAGAGACTGTATCAAGAGTATATAGTTGCAAAGTCCCAAATATTATATGTTTCACTCACTGGATATATTCAATCACCACAACCTTTGTGCATTTAAAGCATGACATGCAGTAGTAGACAGAAACAGGGATCAACATGAAATGGTTTTAATAAACTCCCTGACCACTTTATTAGTTGCACTTATTCAATCCAATGCAATCCAGTACAACAGATCTGCCACAAATTCTACATTCAGGAAGATTATAATGTTCAGTTATTGTTTACACTGTCAGATAGATGTTAATTCAACTATATGTTTATCACTGAGGTCGTAGTTAGTGGTGGACTGAATTATATTGAAATATTTTTTTTTTTTATATTTGTAAATGTGGTGGGAAAACATTTGAAACCCATCTTGATATAAAGCAGCCCAGTTCAACACCACTGGAAACTATAACCTCAATAATAAACATATAGTTAAATGAATACCTCTCTGACAGTGTCATTCAAAACCTTTATCTTTGTAAAGGTAGAATTTAAAACTGAGTTTATTTGGATTGCATTAGATTTTATAGGGGTACCTAATAAAGTGGCCACTGAGTGTACATACTAAATCCTGAACTTCAATTTTAAATTCCACAACAAATTAGAGAATTCTATCTAATAATATGTTTGAATACTTACAAATAAAGCTAACTCTATATTTTATGATATCTATAACATTCAGTTTAATTAGTTTGAAAGCACAGCCATATAAAATATAAAATACATAAAAACCTTTGATACCAGTGAATGCAAACACACAATCACTTTTTTGCAGAGTGCAAATTATTCTCATTTATTTACTTCTTACTTACTTACTTAACATGCAGAAAGTGAGATTAGCAGGCGTGGCCCAAAATAAAATATTTGAACACAAAATTATGAAAATTAGACCAAAGAACAATATCTCATTGTCAGCCTTTAGGGAAATTAAAGGGTAGACCCGATGATAATAATCAACGCCGGGTGTGTAGGTGTTTGGTGCAGCTCAAAGTGATACGATAATGTAATTAAATCCATAAACTCCAGTAGTGATTGATGGTCATAACATTCAACCGCAACACGATTTGTCAATAATGGATTGTTTTTGTGCTACTCTGTTTATCAGGTGCCAAAAGATAAGTTACCCATGCCAAGGTCAAGTTTAGGATTATGAATGTTCATATGTAGCAACATTATGCTAATGTTACTGTTGCTACATATGAACATACATATGTTAAAGTATGTTCAAACTATATTTATTAAGAGACTTAAGCTGTGGATGTTAGAGGACAGGAAGGAAATTGATCTAAGATGCTTAAAATTGCAATCAAATAATTTTCTAGTAACCTTATTTAATACTTTGACATTTAAATCAGGATTAGCACTCTGGCCTGATTTTTTGGTATCCCATTTTTAAAGCCATGGCAGTGAATCAAGTACTCACCATAAAGCAGTGGTTGAGACATAATGTACGAATTCTGTGAATGGGTGTGGGTCTGAAGATGCACCACAGCAGCGACACACAAACTGCAAAAGAAAAGCTGCTTATTATTTTACGAATTACATTTTATGTATATATTATTTAGCCATAGGAGTCTTATTTTTGTTCCCATGTACATCACACTTATACACATATTAGTTTAGTACTGCATTATTTTTCAATAGTATTGGAAAATACCTGCTCATAAAGCATCATTGCAAACTTCTGATGGGTGATGCAGGATTTGGATGAACAAGCATCAGTTGCAGCATCTGAAACTATGTGTAAATGAATTCGTTCCAGGATGTTCTCCTAATATATAAGAAATGGGAGAAGATACAGAGCCAACACTGAATACATGCAAACACACATGCTGTACAGCACTATTGCACAGTTAGAAATACAACAACTGAAAGATTCAGTCGCAACCTTAAAATCCATTCGACAGTTTCCTTAGAAACTGTGAATTAATCAGACATTCAAACTCAAACATGCATATGAAACACTTTACATCTTTGTCTTACTCTATAAAAACACTTGCAAAAAAACAATGAAAAATATTATATTTTGATTTAAAATGGTTGTACAATATAAAATCGTGTCCCTTTGTTAGAATTTCTTAGCTTGGGATGTGAAGTCCAGCTATTTTCTCCATGAATTGAATATACACAACATAAACAACTATACGAATAGGGGAATTTTATATGATCTAGGCTCTACACAAAGATCAAATGCAAAAAAATCTCCAATGCAATATACAATTCTAACAGGGATTAAATATGCTAAAAAGCAAGAGGCCAAAATGCATAATTTACATGGAAGAGATATAACTGGTGAGAGGCAAGACATTTTGTCAGTGGCCTCTGCTTCTTTTTACCTTCAAGTGTCACAGAGGAGGAAGCACCATAACATTAGTTAATACACAGTTACTGCGGAAAGGTCTTCCAGTGAATATGACTTTGATTAAAAGCCAAAAGGCACAGTGTCAACGTACGAAACACTCAGCGGCATCATCCATCAGGCCAAGTTGGAAGCGTTGCTCATCCTTAAAAGTTTCAGCTAGGGCGTTACGCAGGCTGTCGGAGGGGAGCACACGCTCTCTACTCTGCTGAAACTGGCTAAATATGTTCTGAAAAAGAAGAACAATGATTAGTTACTGTCCTGAAAATTATGGTGATGACCATTTTTACCGTTACAGATATTTATTATAGAACCAAAATGATCATAGAGTATCATAGAGAACTAATGAAATTATAATTATTATATACTACAAATGATAGCAGGTTTAGCCTAAAGTCCAAAAACATACAAACCTTTAAAGCACAGAAAATGCAGGCATCACCGAGACAGAAGTGACCTGAGAGCTGCCTCAAACTTCTCCTGAAAATGTCCAGCTGCCAAAGCACCTGTGAAGGTTTAACAACAGCACACTAATCAAAATTCTGATATGAACTGAAACCAATTTGATTTCATATTCAAGGTTTGGATATTACCATTGAATCAAATGTCTTTGTTGCTAGTAATGTCAAAACCCACTGAAAATCAACACTCAACACTGCAGCTTTTCTCAGCTTTTAGTTATTTGCAGCTCATTATTTTGGTTTGTTGGTCCATGTGGCTGAGTCTCAGCATCTCTCACTAACCCACACATAAAGAAAACATGCACAGCTCACACACGTCATTGAAACATAATTTTAAGGAAAAAAGCTAACCAGCTAGAGACATATATTTTATTCAGGAGTTGACAGACAAAATTATTTAAAAACAGATGGCAAAAAAAGGTTCGACCCATATTGCGGTTTCTACTTACTGACAAGAAATGTAAAGATAATGTTTCCTTAAATGTTTGCCCAAGAAAACAGATAAACGAGTAAAGTTTAAGTTTGTCTACTTCTGCTCTCTAGTGGTCAAAAATTGCTTTATGCAGCTTTACAGTGTAACATTTTAATTTTACAAGACAAGAGTGTGCAAAGGTTTGTTAATCTGGGAATTGAGATACTTCTGTAATTATTTAAGTGGAGTGAAGTAATTTAAGTATTTTTATCAATAATTTTGAAAATGGTTCTCACCTGAACGGCGCTGTTTAGGAAGCAGCTATTTTGCCCAGGCTCATTCAGCAGGCCTTTGGTGAGCGCGAGAGACAGCATGCTCCCAGGCTGGTAGGATTTCTTCAGGCCTCCTCCAGGTTTTTTGAACATCTTCACCCATGACATGGAGTTAGAGCCTGCAACTGATAGAAAATGCTTAGGTTTTGACATGCATCTTCTGTGTGGTATTTCACTAAGAAGGTGCTTGAGTGTGATTTTGCATCTTTTAAAGCAATTTACACCCCAGAGGTTGTGGATGTTTCATTGTCCCAAGTAAAATAGGTTTCATTAAAATCTTCAGTGATCCAAACTGAAAATGTAACTTCAAATAAATTCCATTACCTACCCAAACATATAAATATGTAAGTGTAAGTGTCAGTGCATTTTCATGCAAAATGTGATTATTATCGCATGGCACTATGAAGGCATAATATGCAACACTGGATGAAATTCATCTTGGACACCGTTTTCATTGCATCACTAATCCAAACGACTGATTTGGTGGGATGCCAGATGAATCATGTCATCTACCTTCTCCAGAGTTGGGGGGAGACTTGCTGCGGCTGGACATGCTGGGAGTTGGGAGCTAGTGCGTTGGTCTGGCCATGGGCTCCATCCATTTCATCCCCACGCACCTCCGGAGCGGTTAGTTGAAAGCATTGTCAGGATCAGCCACAGGCCAGCCTCAGCCATGTGCTACTGGACATTGAATGACAACTGGACAATCTATGAGGACAGGTGCAAAGGAAGAGGTAAACCATAAGTGTACTAGCACAAGTCCACAGTGCAGCTAGATGTGCAGAATAGCCTATTCATGCAGTAACCATTTCCTGCATCCTACTGTAGCATAAACAAAAAGGCATACAAACACAAGTCCAGCACAAAGCTTTTCCTCAGTAAATTAAAACCTTCTGATTAGAACCGCTTAATATAGCAGATAAACACTAAAATAAAATGATAATTCACTGGAGTTCATTCTCACACCATACATTGCAAATACTTTTGTATTGCATAAGAAACATTAAGACCTGAACTTTGAGTTGTGTGCCACCTCTATGATCTGCAGCCTTCACAGTTTGCATTGTGACCACCACCAGGGCTGATGCTAGAACATTTTGACTCTTTTAAATACTTAAATACACACCTGCTTATAGAGAGGACAACCTGGTTTACCAATGATCTGAAAACATAATTACATTCTACTTGAACTCATGACATGTTCCCGACACCTTTAGATCTGTTTATATTTGTACCATCGACCCTGTCATGTCTTCATGGTTCGCACAAAAGCATAGAATAATGATGCAAGGGACAAAATAACAATACATTGTAATATATTATAATCATTTTTATTAGCACAATTTTCTAATAAAACCTAAGATGTAAGTATAGTGTACCGTTTGTTTTTTGCTTATTAGTCTTATGGCTATGATCTAATGCTGCTCTGGTTTGTTTACATTTGTAATGTTTATACATATAGGGATTAAATCAGTATGTTTATCATAATTCAATGAAAAAAACACACAATTATGATTTTTCGTGAAGGTTGCAAACTTTTACAGGCATATCTTGTTTAATTTTATTATAGACTTATCTGTAAATGTGCATGTAATTGATATGTAAAAGAAATGACTCATTACAGGCATTTAATTTCATCCCCAAAACACAACATGGCCTGTTTCATACATATTCTAACGTTTTCATTACGTGTATTCATATTTAAAGCAAACATTTGGTGCCAGTGTCCACATGTGTTTCTGCACCAACCTCCCTGACACCATCTGATGCCTATTTAGGCCTATACGCTCTGACATAAGCGCCCATCTTTGCAGTAGGGTTCATAAAGAGGACATATATCCTTTAGTGAGTGGGATTTTAGGACCATCTTGTGCTTTCCTGCGTTTAAAAACCCCACAAAAGCTTCGACGAGCGCGCTCCCACAGCAGGAATGAGACATGCTGCCGGCGTTGCACCAGCCTCACCGTGAACTGTACACGGGAACGGCGCCCGGTCCGCTACAGTAGCATAAATATGCTGCAACTTGCATTCAGGCATTGAGTAAACAAGTGCTCTGCCGACTCACCTTAAAGGGAAGCGGATACTTGACTGCTCGCCTCCAAATGAAGGCGCAGGGCGGTCCAGCTGTCAACGCGCAAATCCCAAGACTTCTCGCCGAATCCCGCAAATAAAAACTGCCTAGAAATGACTGAAGATACGTCCACACGCATGTAACGCACTGTCTGTCATAGTGCAGCATTCACAATCCCCCCCGACACGCACACAGGCGACAGTGCGAGCCTGTTTGACGCCGCGCAGATCCGCTCGGGACAGTGTTACTTCGGTAAAAATGCGTCCCTTTTCTGTCCAAACGGGGCCAGTGATGGCCTGTGCCAGAGTGTCCGACGCGGATTAATGATGTTTTGAGACTTGAGAGGTCAAACTCCGCCCCTAGTGTAGCCTCAAGTGCACTGCTGCTGTATTGCAATCTTCAATCCCTGCATGGCAAACTGTGTGCTGGCGGAAGGTCAGACTTCCAACTTGTCATGATGATGATGAGAGAAGACATCACATGACTGCACTGGTTTCATAATCATGCAGCACTGTGGGGACTAAACCCTGCCTGTTTTTGTTTTTTTCTTCTTCTCGTAAATGCTCTCACTTAAATGTCAAACTGCAGAAGTGAATACCGTTTTATATTCGAAGTGAAATAAAAACGTGTAAATATGCCACACTTGCCACACTGGACAAAGATGTTGTCATGTTTTCATCTTCTTTCTTATAATTTGTTACATTGGTGCAAATAACAGGTAATATTAAGCTTTTTTTTTTTTATCAAATAGCAATACAAATATTCTAAATGTACCTTTTCTATCTCAGTGACTCTCGTGCTGAAGTAAACAGGACATGGAATCACAAAAAATGGGGGCAGATGGAGGGCCTGGAAGGGGAAAAGCCTGCAGAGCCGAGCAGGTTTTAAGTGGAGACAGGACGACTCAAAGCAGCTGATGGTGCACACAAGCCAGAGTCAGCAAAACAATGACACTCAGTAAATGGTGTGTCTCTCTTTCAGTTGTGTTTCCACGTACGTTTTTAGTGGATTTAGTTTTTATGTGATGTTTTGTGTGAGTTTAATTTGCAGATTCCTTTAGCATATACAGGTTTAAATTAGTGATTTGATGACAGGCAATGTTTACCATCCTCATGCCCCATGCCAAGTGTTCATCAGCTGCTGCTTTTCTCACTCCTGTTAAATACAGTGTATCCTAGTAGATTAATTGGAGTACTGTGTGTGTGTGTCTGTGTGTGTGTGTGTGTGTGTGTGTGTGTGTGTGTTTGCAGCCAACCTGTGACAAACAGCATAAAATCGCTCTTCATGAGCTGTTACACTGAGAAGTCCTCACTGACTGTCCAAGAAAGAAATCTGCTTGTGAATATCAATACAGTCAAATCTTCTCTTACAATCAGAGAGCAAAACATTTCAAGGAATTACTGTACTTATCTGAATGCAGGAAGTTGAAATACGTTATTGACATTGTTTTAATACACATCTTGATATTTTCAGATCTGAATATATGGAAAAAAGTTTGGACCATGTGCAGTCTGTGGGATGGGCATGTGTGTATAAATACAGTATAGCATTTCTTTGATCCTATCTCAGCTCCAGATATAGCACTGCCTCCTCCCTTGAGAGACATCAAGAGTTTTTGGTATTATTTATAAAAAAGCCTATTAAAAACAAGGCTTCATATTTCTTCTTCTGAATGTTGCACAGCTGAGTTCTGTTCAGATGAGCTGTCAAACTAAGTCGTTCTTTGGGATATTTTTGGACTTGATCGGTTTTTTTGCATCTGTTTTGTTCTTTGTTTTGTTTTTTCAGTTTCCAGTGTGCAGTTCAGCCTTTCTGAGAAACACACTTTGATAGACTCCCAGCAACTATAAATATCTGCGTGTTACCACATAAAGCAGTGTCTATACGGGCAGTTAGAGTTTATACTGTAGTTTTATTTCAGTTAACTTTATTATTATCAGTTTTTTTACACTTGTCACAGAGAGACTGCCCCCAACTTACCGTACACCTTCGGCCATGAAATCGAAACATCACCTGCTGTCGCTGTGCCACCAGTTATAATTTATTAATAAGAACCTAGTCAACCCCCTAACTCACAGTTATGTCTCAAAACATTTAATACTTCAGTTCCCAAAAATGTACAGCTACTGTATCAATTTATTTAAATGGCACACATTGACAGTTTCTATCATGACAGTAATGAAACAGCTGAAAAAATAAAATAACTTTGGCATATCTGACTTGATGGCTCACATACCTTTCTGTGTGAGTGGCATGCAAATTATTCTGAAGAAATAACAGTCACATATTAAGTTTTCTCTTGAGTTCCCACTGGCCTTGAGATCAAGCCTGCTAGAGTTTTCTCTCCTATATCTCCCCCGTCTGTTGTCCAGCTGTCTGAAAGGCAGGGTTTGTAAATTGTTCCATCATCCAGAGCAGCTATGTACAGTTACAATCATAAGCATGAAAATGATGTGCGTTGAGTTAGTTATTAAACATACAGTATGTATGAGTGTCGATAAGAGGACAATACACGTAAACTGTATTAGAACTAAAATACATCAAGTAGAGTAGAGATGTTAAAATCATATCATGTTTTCAGCTTAATTTTTCAGAAACACCAAATATCACTCACAGACATTCAGTGTATTTTGTATTCATACAGTATTGCTGCTGCAGGCTGTGATACAGTAAAAGTTACACGTTTTAAGTCCATCTGTGACTAGAAACTATACAGAACAAACATTTACATTTCTCTTCAGAGTTGTTCTCCAAAGAAAGCAGATGACCTGTGGGGGTGTGGTTATTTCTGATACAGTATTATAATATATTTGTGTATAAAGCCAAAGATTTTGAGCTCATGAATATACTGCGTTTTTAACTAATAGAACAGTTCCATTCAGGTCAAAGTCTGGGTTCCTCAGTCTTCCTCCCTGATGTGAGCTCAAGATAAAATGTTGCTTAGCTGCAGTGCAAACGAAGAAATCATTCGTTTTCCATAGTCATAAATAAATCCTGTGTGGAGGGTATGGGACCAGTACATAAAACAGAGCTCTCATTGTTATTTTATTGTTACAAATCTTTAAATGAACATTTTAATATAGCCTATTTTAAGTGTTGAATTTTGGATTGCTTTAATAGCTTAATTAATCTGTATATTTGGTATTTTTTGCTCTAACATTAGCTTTTAGTTTTTATTTGGGTTAGATTTTTAAATATATAAAAAAGATAGCATATCATCAGTTTATTTGTGTATTTTATTCTTTAATATAATTTTTTAAAATAGATATAGTTGAAATACTCGTACTACGTACTGATGATAACTAAATATAACTTACTGCATGTTCCAGTTGTGTTCTATCAATAAATAAATTGCATTCTTTATTTACAGAATAATAATAATAATAATCAATTAATTTGAACATTTAAAAAAATTACAGTTTTGCTTTCAGTATCAGTGAAAAGTCCTCTTCAATTAGATATAGCACATTCATTTTGCTATTTACATGATTTTCTTTGAATATAGTTTTTTTTTTAAGTGTACACCAAACACACTAGTCCAGAGGTCCCCAGGGGGACGTTCAGTATCAGGGGAGACTCGGTGAATGGAAGTGAAAAAATATTGCATTAATAGCATAATTGTGTATGATTAGGTTTAAGAGAGTTTAGAGAGTTTAGCCTTGAAGAATTCAAGAGAGTCAGAAACAAAAAAAATGCCTGAGGACAGACTTTTTTATGTATTTGACGAAGTCTGAAGTTATGTCAATATCTTGACTAAGTTGCTGAGTGTCTATGGGATCAAATAACAAAATCGTGATCTCATAGGCATCCAGGAATTTAGCAAAATTAAACTAAGGGGGTGAGGGGGCGCCTTTTCCCAAGCTTTGTCTGAGGGGAGGCCCACTGTCTCAGACTTTGAAAAACCCCTGCACTAGTCAGTATATGAATGAAACATTGTGTGTCCATGGGGGGAAATCCAAAGTATTGGTAAGGAATTGTGACTGCGCTACTAATTGACTATTTTGCCTTCATCACAAGGTGAAAACTACAGCCAACATCATGTTTCCAGATTACACACAGGAGTGTCTACAGGTCATCAGACTCTGGGACTGGAACAGTGGGTAGGATCAGATGGGTGCCCTCAGATATCCATCCCTGAGCTGTCCTGTTGAAGGTGGGCCGCTTCATCCCCGGCTCCTGCAGCTCTGGGTAACTGGGCGGGTATAGGTCTACCTCAGGGAGCTTGAATGTGATTCCTCGGGGAGCTTTGTCAAAGCCACCAAAAGGAGTGGCAACCCTGTAAGTGACATCAAGTGAGAACGGTAGCCTTTGTTGTGCTCTGTACTAATTCACCAAAATGTGGTCATAGTTTTCTCACCGATTAAAGCATTTGTACCCAGGGAGCTGTGGTCGTGGGTCTGGTGCTGGCATTGCCAGTTTGAGAGTTTCAGCGAGGTCAGGGTCACTGAGGATCGCCTGCTCCCACGGGGAGTGGTAGGACTTGGGCATAGCTGTGGCGTTTAACTTCTCTGCAGTCGTGTCTGTCGAGGAGCAAACAAAAACAAAGAGGCACACAGGAGGGAAAATATCAGCATGAGATCACATTGTGGAGGATTGGTCCAACATTGCAGCATTGCGTTATGTGACAGTTCGGTTTACAGTTACGGGTTAATGCTGAGCTGTTTTCTTTAGCCTTCTTTTTTGGAAACGTTTTTGAAAGTTTGAAAGGTAGAGGCTGTGCTTCGAGAACACTTACACAGGCAGACTGAGTTGTCCATCATTGCGATCTGAGGCCTTAAAATAGCACATAGTTGAAGTGTGCACTCATCATATAATGTGTAGACATGGGATGACACACTACTGGAACATTTTAGAATAAACGCAGGGCTCTGTTGGCTATTAAAATATAATACAATAAATTAAAGCATTTAAGGCCGCTGAGGTAATTAATAATAGTTCCATATATGTCAAGCTACTCAAATTAGTTGCCATTAGACCAGCTGTTATGACTGTATGATACCAGTTGTCATTAGTATGACAACATTACATAACCAGCTGCTCTGTGACTGTGTAGCACAACTTCATTTTCTTTTTCCTTTTACAGTTTAACAGCAGAAGAAATTGGACATAGTTTGGAATAATTTTCAATGACCACATCTGTCAATGACACATTTATTGTTACATATGATTATGATTGATTATTTAATGTTTAAATCCTGACACGACTTACATATTGGATTCAATATAAACAGCCTCACTAACTCAACAGCACAATTACCTGAAATAGTGTTTTCTGGATTAACAGTGTTTTCATCGGCTGGTCCATCCACTTTAATTTCCACAGTGTGTCTATTCTCGGACAAAATATCATTCTGCAATAAAAGAAAGTACAGCACGTGTATTGAGTTGTATTTATCAAATGATTGACAATAAGTTCTATCTATCTATCTATAGCTGCTCTTGTCTTCCATGCACTCAGTTACATACACACACAAGCACCTGTAACTACATTGTGTGCACACACACACAGAAACACATCAACAGGCACTGATAAACCGGGGAGCAGCTCCTCAGCAAAGTGCCTGAGCAGCCTCTCAGAAGATTTGGCTGCAGGAAGCAAAAGGCACGAGGCACATGTCTCTGTTATCATCCAAGTATTGTAACACCTTTTTTTTCAAAAGCTTATGTCCTGATAAATGTGCTGGATGAGTAACACACAGACAATTTTACACATTTTCACACAGACAGCGCTAATGCCAGAACTTCAGATAGTAACAGTCAATAAAGTGCAAGAGGATGGGATAGAAGCATTCACTATATCCAGTTATTCAAACATATGACATGACTAAATGACCCATACAAGTTGACTCACATTTAGCTGTGCATTTGCCTCATTTTGGATACTTTCAAATGTATATTTTTCAGATCTCCTCTGGCGCATTTTAAAAAGCCGGGAACCTCTGTTGGAAAGCAATGATAACTCCTCCAACATAATGTCTTTAGGAGTGCTGAGCTTCTTTCCAAGATCCATTATGTAACCTGTCAGACAACAAGTGGAGAAAAATAAAGATATAAAAGAAGAAACCAATCTGTGTAAGATGCAGCTTTAGTAGACAATTATCAACATCAGTATATTAACTGTTTCATGTTAATTAATGGTGAGCTAACAGCATTTTCAGATGTGAAACGTATTTATGTAAACATTTATGATTCAGTCAAGGTACATTCTCTAAAATAATAACCAAGCAAATAAAAAGTCTAATTAGTCATTGATGTCATTGGGTTGCCAACAACTACCTCAAGAGTCCCAAGTGATGGTCATTTGATTATATGCAAATTTTGCACTACAAAAGCACAATTTAGGTGTGCCCCTACGCAGCATTTTAACCTCATCCATAGGCCGTCTTATGGAAAGATCTGGTTTTAACACCTTTAATGCAAAGCTGATATTATGTTTACATGGTGCATAGTTTTAAAATATATTACATATAATTTAATTATCATTAACTAACTTGGGAAAGGGGGTGGGGGAATAGCGTCAGACAGTTTGGTTTTACCCCGAGGCCTCCGAGTGTGTTAATCCACTCCTGTTTTAGAGCTGGAAAGTGCTGGATACAGAATATAAATAAACATGCAGAAAGGTCCCCTGGTATCATTTTGTCATCTGAACAGGTTTAAGGGAGGGTCCACAAATGACATCGAAAGTGTCACAAAATTCAGATGTTCCAATTTTATGAGCCCACTCATGGAAAATGAGTTATCATTGTACTTGAGAATTAGTTTTGGACGTACATGATGCTTCCTCATCGACCACTACAGACGGAATGTACCCCAGCTGTCATGGACCTTCACGTTATCCAAACAGCTACCCAGCTGGCCCTCACCACTTCCCACCCCTCTCCAGAAATAGACTTTTGAAAAGGACAACGACAAAGGATTAGCCACCATAGGTATTAAATCATCCCATTCGCTTATTTATGGCAAGTGCTGGAGTTCAGCCCTGACATTTTGAACCCAGATCAGAATAATTATTCTCTTGCAGCAGTGTGCTTGTCCACTGAGCCTCAACTCTAACATCATACCATTGGTACCATGGACCTCTCGGCAAATAGCTGCTGCACGCTTCTTCCTCTCTCCAGCTGGCATTGTACAGAATTGTGACATTGTGGCTTTGGCAAGGTTGGCTGAACACAGCAGTACTGGAAACACATACAGGACACAGGATGTAGTTGTTCTGTCCAAGTCATAAAGAAGGGGTTTTATTCTTAATAGCAAGACCTCATAAAATCAGTGCTTAGCATCAGTATCAGTGCTAGCCCATACGTTGACAAGTTATAGCTAAACACAGTTTGTTGTTTGGTGTGCAAGTTTAAGGTCATCTTTCATCAACTGTCAGAGAAAAAACCCTGAATCTGTTGTATTATTTTCAATATGAAACAGACAATATTGAAAAAGTGACAGACAGAATTAAACTCTTTTTTTGTGACATATTAATTGCGCAACTATTTCTGTTACATAACATACTAGAACAATATGCATATTTATCTTTGCATAGCTATAAAGTCTTCCTTTTGCTGTCAGCATCTACTGGAATTTGAAGATGATTTTGATTGATTTGTGCCCCGTCAAATAAATCTGCCTTATCAGTGTTTGTTATGTTATGATAATCTCTGTAGAGGTTACATTTCACAGATTACAACATGTTGGGTAATCCTAAAGCCACATTGTTTTTGAATTGGTACCACACACATAATTCTTAAATCTGGCCTCGTCACTGGATCAATTTTTGAGTTTGTGAGCTAACGTTAGTGGCATCTCCCTTTAATGCTGTCACAAGATAAATTACCAGTGTAAAGGTCAAGGGGGGATATTAAATCCTGATTTGTGTGCGTCTCTGTAATATTCTTAAATTTGCCATGGACAAATGTTTAGTTTGGGCAAAGTCAAATGCAGAACATGATGCTAGATGCTTTGACTCTAAATATACTCCTTAAATGTAAATGTAAATAACTAAATTGTGCAAATAGTCTCAAAGAAACAAAGCAATATAATTCCAAAGATAGAAAATATATGATTAACTGATAATTTGTCAAATGTTTCATTTCCATAAGGTTCGAGGAGAGTGAGTCAATTCAAAGAAAATACAAATGAAATAATTGTATCCCAATATAGTGACTTTCTCGAACGTTCTAATGTAACTTCAATTTAATTTAAATATACCACATATTCCCAAAATGCACCCTGATGAGGTTTGTCCGTACCTGTGATGGTATCCCTGTGATGGTGTGCCACCTGTATCCTTGACGGGGAGACACGGAGGCTCAGGGGTCAACCTACTGTAGGTAGTTTGATCTTCCCTGATCTTCACACTCCCGGACACTAAAGCCAAACTGTGAGTGTGTCTCTGTGTCGGTTGTGAATGGAATGCAGATTACATCAATAGGCTAAATTTAACCTGCCAAACACTCAAAACCACTCTCTAACACCATGGGGCAAGGATAGCTACCAGACAGACAGAGAGAGAGAGAGAGAGAGAGAGAGAGAGAGAGAGAGAGAGAGAGAGAGAGAGAGAGAGAGAGAGAGAGAGAGAGATGGGATGGACAACACATACATGCCCGCTGATGAACTTTAAGGCAATGACTCCCCTTTAGAGACATATTCCTTTCCTTGCAATGAGTCTTCAAAGTCAGTGTGTCTCTGTGGGTTGATTTAACCTCAGAGGTCTCAACTTAGGGAGGTCGTTAATGCTGGGTACAGCTGCTACTTGTGTACTCCTCTCTTCAAACTGATTATTATGTGTGATTACTGACTTCGGATAATGATATAAAGCTCATAGAGGGGGGTTAAAGAGAAGTGTGGTCTCTGAGATGGTGGTGGTCAGCTAAAAAGATTTTTATAAAGCAGTATCAAGGTTGTTACCCTGGCAGCTAAACCTGCTGTCATATTTTAGACAATTAATCTCCTGCGAAGGAAATATGAGAGAAGTTCTTGACTTAATCTTAACACTTTGTTTATATAATATTATTAATAATCACATAATCACACATAATCAGAGAATAAATCAAAACCAGGTGTTTACTTTTTGAATTATAATATCAATGTAAGTCAAGCACAGAATTAAAGCCGAAAAATAACACTTTCTTAAACATTTTCTTGTCTTTTAATTTTTCAGTTTGTGTTTGTGCAAAAAAATAACATTTTACTCAAGAAAATCATCAAACACAGGGTTAAAGCCCAACTAATGTAGCCTGATTGGCAAGAAACATCAGTCATTTTTTTGAAACCCTGACACTCAACGGCATAATCAGAAACACCACACTGTGCACAAATAAAGGTGGGATACTTCATAAATGTACAGTACCAGTAGGTACTGTATGCATGCAACATTTATTCCTCTTGACTTCAAAATATATATAATAATAGCAAAAAAGCTTACATCCATTTCAAAATCTCACGTGTTGGTTGCCAGTTTAATGTTAAGATGCAACACCTATTTGCAAGTTTGTTGCTTCCCTAAAAACACACTTCATAAGAGCAGATAGAGATAGTATGTATGTAACTGGCAGTGTTAATGGCAAGTGCTACAAATTAATGGACATGTCCACTGTTTGTATATACTTCAGTAGTGAGAGAAAATACATTAAAACAAGATAAGTAACAACAGTAATGGTTATACCTGTATAAAATATTTAGATGTGAATGAATTTGAATAACACCAACCTGAAAAAGTGAGTTTTAAAGCTACATGACTACAAAGACACACATATAACTGCTTAAAGTACCTTATTTCTCACCAAATATTTATAACCAACAATGTCAAAATCACCAGCATTTTCAGTGAACAACACCACTCCACTGTAAAAGAAAAGCAATATGCCAAACATTTCTTTCATTTATGTTCACTTCACCTCTCATAGCACTTTGCTAACACTTTTCTTGCATTGGTCCACTACTATCCTCAATCAGTCATTGAAAAACACAAGGATTCTGAAATGATCACATTGCAAAATCTCCGATCAGTGCTTAGCAAGGTAATATCTCATCAGCAACACAACATAATAGCTACAGTAAGGCGCTGTGCCCCTCAAACCAAGTAACCACTAATACCATGACTATAGTGACATTTTTGGTGCAAGACCCATCACTCCCATCAACAATTTAAAGCAAACATAATAAATTGTCTAAAATATGCCTCAGACCTATAGTCTCAGACCTATTGGATACATTTGAACCAACATATCTCAACAACAAACACATTTTTCATCACAACAGAGCAAACATATTCTATCTCTGTGGGCCAAATCTACTTTTTTGTCTTTCATGTTAATTATACTTTGCGTGATCTTCATCAGCATATATCATTTATGTTAATACAAAAGTATATGTCTCTTTATCTAATGTATGCCTCATCTTAAGTGTATTAACTTCTCTGGACTGCACCACACAAGGGAGTGTAGTTGGTTGGGCTGGAGCATTGTCCCATGTATCCAATACTGGCCCTACTGGCAGGCCTTAGAGGCTGGGCAGGTCTGAAGGGAGGCCCATAGAAGGCTGGTTTCTCAGGTGAAAATGTCCTGCTCATGGATGGTGCCTGAAAAGCTGGGGCCGCATGATAATGACTCTTACTGACAGCTGGAGGATCAAGAGACACCCTGCGCTTCCATTCATCTGGAGGCTCTGGCAGAGATCTGCGGTGCCCTGCAGCTTTGACATTAGAGGCAACAGATGACGGGAGGCTCTGAAACACAAAGGCCTGATCCACCGAACCAATAGGGCTTCTGGATGCTGCCTCCCACGGTGACAGTGGCTTGTAGACTTTTTCTTGAAAGGGGGTTTGCATCTGTGTAGGTAAAAATGACGACTGGATTCCAGGTGTGCTCACAGGGGACAGATATCCGGGAGAAGGCATAGAATTCAGTCGCTTGGGCAGACTCAGGGAGCGGCTTCTTCCAAATCCCTAAAATCAGAGCACATATTAGTTAACTGGTGTGACAGCAGTGTTCCAGACTTTGCTGCCACCATCTGGCTTCGTGGAAGCCTGTACAACTAATAATGTTCTAGTTTATCCATGTTTTGTTTGAAATGATAATGTGATACCCGTAGGTAGATTTGTTTTGCAGTTCAGAAAAATCAAGACAGACATCAGACACATACAGACAAGACATGAAAAAGTGCTCAAAGGATAGCGTCAATGCTTAAAGTGCAGTGTTGCCATCAATATAGTTAACAAAATGTAGTTTAGTTATCTATGTTGATGGCTGCTGGAACAAAGCTATTTTTGCCTTTCTCGCTTAAAATCTAGTTAACCTCTGACGTACAGGGAGTCTACATTAAGATGTACCCACCAATCAGCCTACTGGACCATCTAGTAATCTGGTTCAAAGAATTTATGCTTGTCAGTCGAAGATTACCAAACCATGAAGCCAAAGAAAAAGATAAATCCGATTCA
Organism: Nannoperca australis; assembly: GCA_036023655.1. Taxonomy (NCBI): domain Eukaryota; kingdom Metazoa; phylum Chordata; class Actinopteri; order Centrarchiformes; family Percichthyidae; genus Nannoperca; species Nannoperca australis. Next base: position 33,982 of record JAVQJD010080165.1, read on the forward strand.
AATGCTGACACTCTTATCTCCCTTCTCCTGATTGGTCACTACTGTTTGTCTGATAGCCAATGTATTTCTCTAGAATTACTTGCTCTGTAAGTTGTGCTAATGCTGGTCCTTTGCACATGGAATAAATGTATTATTATTATTATTTTGCATCTTAAGAACCTCTTCTACTTTTCTTTGTCAGTGTGTCGGCAATTTCTCTACGAAATGGCATGGTCAATTTTGGCTCCACACCCCTGATACTATCTTTTGAAAAGCCTGGATTCAACAGAACAATCCCTTTCACAATTCTTTGTCTAAAATAACTTACAAGATTTTATAGACCAACTAGAGGATTGAGTTTTCCTGTAAATTCCATAGGGTGATATAAATGTAGAGGTAAGATCTGAGTAAAGGTCCCGAAGCAGCATTTGAGACATTGACAAATACTGAACATAAATTACATTTTAAGAACTTACCTGCTGTTGGTTCAAGAATCTTAAAACAAGTGCACTAATAATGTTACTACATCACAAGACATGTAAAATAGTATTAAACTTTGCTTGGAACTATATCTGTGCCAGCTTAAAGGTCACTGCTCAGGCTGAAGGTGGGAAGTAAATAATGTCACATATGTAAAGTAAATAATGTCACATATGTATTAATTGGTACAGGACCTCCTGTATGAATGATGAAGGTTTAATTTGTCCCACACTTGCAGATGCAACAAAGCTAAAACATGAGAGAGGTGATGATGTCAATCAAATACAGTCTTTGCATGCCCAGACTACTCTGACAAAACCTCTAATCAGCCAAAAGAAGTAAAATTACCATTGATGTTGTCCTTCAAATTGTATCTGACCTGAACTGCAACCTGTAGTGCAACTTAGAATCTGTACAACTGTACAACTCAGTGATACTTGACAACTAAACAAAGGCTTTCTTTTATGCAGTTTGGACGTTTTACTTGGAACAATGACCACCTTATTATTAATTCTATCTACAGTACCAGTCAAAAGTTTGGACTTTGTGTGTTTTGACTGGTACTGTATATAGTAGCCTTTAGCAGCTAATGTATGATACCAACATTTAACAACCATGGAAACTGCTGCAGTCCTGTTAGTGTTGGCTGCTTCTTTTGGTTTAAGAAGGCTAAAGTAACAAATTCCCAGGATGTGCGAATTGCTAAAGCTAAAACAAGATAAATCCATCTCAACAGGAAAACGAGGACAATTCACCACAAAGTCTCGCTGTAATCTAATGTTATGTTTCTTTTTAACCACGTAGTCGAAAGATGAGTAGCATACAATTAGCCAGCACTAATAGCTGGTTGTCAGACCTATATGGGTGTGTTTGACTGATCCTTCTCCACCCAGAAAGCATGTTTTTGCTTATTGTAAGTTTTTACGCTCAAATCCACATTCTTTTTATTTCTCATGCGAGCAGAGAAACTCACACAAAATATTACCATACCAAAATATTGGTCACTCAGAGCCACGGTTGTTGTGTTATCTCAGAGTGTAGTTGTGTGATATATCAAGGTGCTGGGGAGAGTCTATAGTAAGAGAGTAACTAATGGGTATTAGGAAATACTAAATATACTCCAGAATCCGGCCTGTTTGTAGATGTAATTGAAAAATAATGAAAAAACTTCTATAAATACAAAAGTGTGCAGAAAATCTTATGAGGACCAAGATCATAGTTCCAAACTTTTCACATTCAAAACTAACACATCAGTTCAGTCAAGTTGAAACACAAAGACAAACTAGTGTGTGACAGTGTTAACCTTCAGCAATTTACCATTTTATATTAATATGAGCAATAAGATGTTGAAAATAGCCAATAATGTAGTAAATCTTAGAACACTGATATTGCTGAAGGTGCAGTAAACATATGAGTAAAGTCTGTGAGTGAGTGTGAGGCCGTCAGAAAGATGAAGGAGGAAATGTGTGTGACTCAGAAAAAGCAGTAATACAGTGGTTCAGGTTAAAAGAGAATAGAAGCTCACGACACACATAAGAAATGCACAAGAAGAAGGAAAGAGAAATTTAATTGCATGATTTTGCTGAGAACAAGAAGTGCAATAAAGAGTGATATGATTGAAAGATAGAGACATACAAACAAACGGGGCAGTTGCTTCCTATTTTTACTTTGAGTTGCTACTGGTGATGCCAATCAATAGCGGAATAGTCAAATCTCTTATAAATAACTGACCATATCTCAATTGCAACTGCAACAATTGCAGAAAATATATCCCCACAAAAAACATTTAAAGTCATCAGGGTTAATAATCACAACTAAGGTTATTGCTTTTAGCTGTTGTGATGCCATAGAAGTTTGGAATGAGACTGAAGGAATTGCAAATTGTAAGCATCCAAAAAAAGAAGTGCATAGATAGTTTCTCCCCATACACACGAAGTGATTACAAATATTCTGTAAATATATACCCTTTTACAATACATTGTAAAAGTGAGTAACTGTAATCCCAGTCTATTTTTAATGTAAATTTTAATTTAATAAATACATGTATTAATGCATTTTATTGTTGATTACTATCAATAGATAAAAATGCATATCATGCATGTAGTATTATTTCTTACAAAAGAAAAATAACTAAAGAAAGAAAAACAACTCAATCTAGAGACCTTAATTAAACAAGGCTTCTTGCACACATTATTGCACATGTAATAGCACTTCCTGAGAATCACTCAACATTATTTAGTCTCAGATATCCCTTTTCAAGCACACATGCACCTCCCAATTTTAAGAGAACTGATATAATGTGATAAGTTATTAATTGTAGTTTACATTTTATTGATTTACAGTAGCTAGCTTTGCTGTACATTCAACTTCCTTCTCATGCTGTCCTTAAATTGCCAGCTAAATATATCCTTATAGCTTATAACATACTGTAAATTATTTTGGATGTCGCCTACATTTGGACAGTGCAAAAGTCTACAAATTTCCACCTGTTAAATAAGACATTTTAGATGCTACGAAGTTCCAGATTGTATTCTATCGTCTCAGTATTGACTACACAAAAACATGACCATATACAGTATTAGAACTAATGAGGTGTAGCAACAGGCCTCCACTGTGTGCCTGCCACCACTGGCTTCTTGGCAGAAAACTTTGGGCGAGGTGCCATTTGACGTGCGCCTCTAGCAATAAGAGATGCAGGAGAAAAAGCTGAAGCTATGCTGTCACCAATAGATGAATGCTGGGAGGATGCACTTGCGGGTCGGGCACTTGGTGCTTGCTTGTTGGTTATGTGATGGGCTGCAGGTGACACAGTGTGCTTTTCATCCAAGCGTTTGTCAGTTGCAAGTGGCTCAGCTGATCTTGTGATTTGGTGGGCAGAAGAATTTTGGTAACTTACCGATACACGAGACTTAGCTGGAGCTTCTGCATTGCTTTGAACAGCAAGATCAGGGGCATTATAAGTAGAATTTGATGGTGCAGATCTATGTTTAAGGTTTTTGGTAACATCAAACTTTGATGCTGGAGTTGGTTTGGGGCTGGGGCTTTTGGCTTCAGGGACTGCATCATACTTGAACAGTGATGAGTCCAACTGATAAGGCTGATGTTTCATAATATCTAAGGTGTTGAGGTGTTTTGGGGCTGCTTTAGGTTTCTCTTTGGTCTTGGGCTTGATTTTGGGGCTTGTGGAAGGGAGTTGCTTGGTTGCTGATGGAGGGTAGAAAGGAGCAAGAATGGGATTGTATGATAAAGGAGGTGGGGCACGAACATTGGAAGAATACCTCCAGTAGTTAGGGAGGGACGAGGTTGGGGAGGGGGATCTTGTTTTGTTAGCTTGAACTGTTTCAGCATCAACAACAAATTTCTCCATACGGGACTGTCTTCTGGCAAACAACTCTGCTCCTTTTCCCGCCATAGTTGGACCATCACCAGCTCGATTAATACCTTTGTCGGAGACTCGACCCTTTGGAGAAGCCTGTGATGCTTTTGATGAATGGACGAATAACTTTCCTGCTGGTGGTGGGCAAGAGGCAACTGAGTGTGGGCCACTGTCTGACTTATTCCTTGAGGGTGAAGGTGGGTGATGTGGGCTGTAAGTAGGACTGCGGGAGTGCATACTCACAGGGGACCGTGGCAGCTGTTGACTCCAGCTATTTGTGGTTGGCTGAAGATGAAGCTGAGAAGAGGGGTTGACCGGAGCCCAGGCATTGGCAGGTGTTTGAAGTGTTGCCTGAGTTTGATCTGGTGCCCAGTGGTTGGCCATCTGTTGAGCCTGAGCCCAATCTTGCTGCTGTAAGTAATGCTGAGGCCCTGCAGGACTATGAGAGGGTTGAGAAACTGGACTTCTTGGTGGAATATAGGGCTCATTAGAGGGGCTCCTCCTCGTCCAAGGTGGGCAGGTTGGGTTGATGGTAGGTTTTGGGGCAACTGGAGGGGGATTCTTGAGTTTTATTGTTCTGGGTTGCATGAAGTTACATGCTTCCGCACCTAGACTAAAACAATCTTCCTCTGCCTCAATATAAGACCTTCTTTCTCCTTTGTTTTGAAGATTAAGATCTGATCCCCGTGCCAGAGTTGATGGCTGTTTATTAGTGACTTTCCGTTTTGACTCTGGTAGAATGCCAGTCTTGATTGCTGGCACAGATATTCGCTCATCTCTTGAGGCTATGGTGTCTCCAGTTGGGGACCAAACCTTTGGGTTAGTGTTAATAGGCACAGGTACTCTAAATCTCGGTTCAGGCTTCTTTGTCAGTGGAATGACGCTGCCAGACATGACAGGAGCAGATGTGCTGACTTGAAATCCTAGGAAAGGTTTTGCAGTTCTGTTTGGCACCAAGGGTCTTGGCACATTGGATAGGTGGTTCATTTGTTGAATGTTTTCTTGGTATTCTACATGCTGCTTAAGATTTGCATCCATGTAGTTGGCTTGATCCGTATGCATGTACATTTCCTCATTCTCATAAATATTCTGTGCTTCTGTACGTTCAGGTTCTGTTAATGCATCCACAGGTAATCCTTTACTCCTCATTTCTTCATGCTCTGACACAATTTCATCCATCCGTTTGCGGCGTTGGGCAAACATCAAAACGCCCTTCCCTTTTGTTTCTGGTAGTGCTTCCATTTCTTGAACACTTCCCCAATTCAGACTTGAATTATGCTGCTGGTGATAAACAGAATACTCCTCCTCAAACTCAGATTCACTTGTTGCCGCAAAGTTATACCCAGCTGACTGGACTTCTTCAGTTTCCTCCTCTATTTGATCTTCGCTGTCAAGCTTGTTTTCACCAGTCCCGTAACTTACAAGTGTATACTTTTTGACCCTCTGGCGTCGTTTTTTAAACAACAAGGCTCCCTTATTTTGAGGGTTGGGTGCATTGGTTAGAAGCTGAGCAATCCGCTTACATTTAGACTTGGTCTCTTTGACCTGTCTTTCTGATTGGCTCTCGTTGGGAAAAAGCCCTGGGACAAAGGAAGAGAGAGGGAGAGAGAGGGGGGAAGGGAGGGAGGTGAAGAAGATGAAAATTAAACAGTGTAATTAAACAGTAAGCAAACATATTATTTTGATATTTTGTCATTTAGAGAAAATGTAATAAGCTTGTATTAACTAATCAATGCTCAGTAAAGTCAGCTAACTATGGGACAGTACATTTGCTCAACATTTGGGGTTTATGTTTGATACAGTACTTTGGTATTATTTGATCTCTGTTTGCAGATTAAACCAAACATTATTATTATTATTTGAAGCAAGCACACTAATAACAAATAAGATACATTTTGAAGTTGCCCCTGCTAAGGCAAGCACACTAATAAAAGCATCATATTTATTTACAGCTAACTTTGGGGGGTCCATGAGGCAAGGAAAGTGAGGAGCTCACTTTCCATTGCAGTCAAGTCTTACGATTGGAAAAGGAATCGGGTGACAGGCCAGGGTGACACATGCTGGTGTCTGTCAAATGTGTTTCTGCCTGCCTCATCATATGGTCATATTTTATTCTTATCCTGCTCCGACTGTTAAAGCCATGGGAATTCTCCCTGTAAGTCTACCTCAAATAGACCCCACATTGCAGCATGAGAATAACCAGCACCCATAGTGCTTTGCACAAGTTATTAATCGATTAAATGTAAAGTCTCACTTAACGTAACATCAATTATAATTACAGGCAGAAAATGTTGCTTAATTTTATTATCAAAGTTAATTCATGCCACGTGATGTATTTAAAGCAAATACAAAATGACATCCTATCTATCAATGAATCATACATAATTTAAATTTAGGGAAAAAGCATTTAATACATGCTGTACAAGCTGCATAGGTCCATTGGAATATAATAAATGCGGGTAGAAAATATATACTTACGTGTGTACCTTGCCCTTTGCCTGTCCGGTCCGCAGAGATCTGTGTCAGACTCCGAGTTCCACTTCTCTGCCTGCTCAGCACCCTCGTCTGAAATTCCAAAGAAGAGAGAAGCAGGAGGTGCTTCACTACTCCCTCCTTTCTCTGAGGATTCAGCCCTCCTGTTCCCAGTCCCTGGACCCTGCCTATTACTGGCTCCCAGGGGCTGTTCTGTGGTCAGGGTCAAGGCCAGGGTCATATCAGCAGTACAGCCAAGAGAGGAGGAAGAGGACTGGGAATGCGGCCGTGAAATCTGGCTAACGTTAGGCTCGGAGTCAGGGTGCTGTGGATATGGGGACAGTGATGTTGGTGAGGTTTGGATGTGAGGAGACTCTGTAATGGACTCTCTTGACTCACTAAGGTATATGTCATCATCTTCTTGGTAGGAAACATCTTCTTCACTTCCACTAAATTCAGTCAGGGATTGTTGCTCACCTGCAGATTCCCAGTCTTGTGATTGAAGGCGTTCTGTGGACTCAAGGATATGAGCAGGTTGAGGGTCTAAAGGGTACTCACTGGCATTATCTTCATAGTAGGACTCTACCAAGGACTCAGAGACACAAAGTTCCTGGGAACCGTCTGAACCTGACCAAGGAACCACGTTCTCATTGTTGTCTGGGTCTTCTGCTTCTGGTTCCATCTCTGATGCTGTTTCACAATGTCCTGGGTGTCACTGATAATACCTTCATTAAGACAAAGACAGACATCTCCAGGTCAAAGAGCCCTTTCTGTGTCATTATAAAATGATAAAACATTTTAGCACACTTTCAATATTACATGTTATATTTAGAAAATACCATTGAAAATAATCTGTTCCTGGACCAACATGTGTTACACACTAGATTTAACACAGAAATTTTCAAATTCAACCAATTGTGACAATACCTCCTTTTCATTTAAGTGTTTGTAGTTTAGATCAAGAGATTTCAGCATTAGTACACTTTGTGATATTTCTAACAACCATATAATTGTCTAAGTTATTCCTATCCCCAATAGGAAGTAAAGCTTTGCTTTGGCAGTTGCATCAGGGCTGCCATTGCTCTAAATGGAATGGTATGTAATATCAAGGGGGAAACAGCATTCACATCCAAGAGCATAAGCAAAACAATTGGGTGGCTGTTTTCCGAAGTCTTGTTTATACAGTGAGGTTTCTTTCCCTACACTGTTCTCATCTATCACAGCAACAAATATCTACACAGCAATGGCTATCAGCATTTCCATTTAGGAACTAAATTTGAGAGACTATTTGTTTTATACATAGCCCTCTTACTGCCTCACTCTAAGCCAGTTAATCTATGAAATAGGCCACCAAACTATTCTCTTGAATGATTCTTGTGATAAATAATTGTATCAAAATAACTGATAGAAAATTATTTTATATATTAAAGTACTTAGTGAAAAATGCTCTCTCTCTCTCTAACTAATTCAGCAGTTTGATGCTTACACCTTTTTCAGGTTAGTGCATGGATATAAACAGGAAATGGTGCTTCATAAGCTAATATGAAACTGTAAACTTCAATATTAACATCCCATTGAAATTGTTCATGTTAGTGCCTATACACTGTGTAGTTTGGGAAACAGCAGGGAATCCAAGATATGTACACTACCGTTCAAAAGTTTGGGGTCACATTGAAATGTCCTTATTTTTGAAGGAAAAGCACTGTACTTTTCAATGAAGATGACTTTAAACTAGTCTTAACTTTAAAGAAAT